>PQWD01012636.1:0-47989 GCA_019425675.1 Leucinodes orbonalis | reverse complement strand
AATCTTATCCCTAAGTGAACCCCGAGCATTCCATTGCGCGTTGAGTGACTTGAAACTTGTACCAAAACCGCAGTCAGTGTCCATGTCTCAGCTGCGGTATGTTAGCACAGGGTTCAGGACGGCATTGCTCATAAATTTTGTCTTTAAGCATTGCGGAATCGTCGACGTGAAAGACCTGACGTACGTGCCGAATGCCGTCCACCCAACTGAATCCTCCTACGGGAAGCTATTCCCTCTCCGAAATTGTGCAGGCCAAGTGGATCATTTGGCCCAAGTGAACGTATTCTTGCACAACTTCGAGAAGGACACCATCGACGCATATCGGTTTGTGGCATGACATGATCATTGAACATGACTTTCGCCTTGTCCAAATTCATGCCACAGCCCAACTCGTCGGGAGGATTCATTTAGGCTTATTCAGCATCTCAGCAATATTCCGATGACTCGGCAACGATGACGATATCGTCAGCAAAACGCAGATGAGAAAGATACTCTCCATTGACGTTGACGCCTCGTATCTAATAATAATTATGTTCTAGCAATAATACCGCTATCCGATTTTAATAATTTAATTAACTTGAGAAACTTAACCGTAACTAGTTTCATTTTTGATACAGATAATTATATATTTATCGTTTTACCTGTGAGAATATTTGGTACTAGCTTATGTAAGAAAAATGAGAACATACTTGATAGGAAATTAAAAAAATAAATATGATTATGTAAATTTACAAAAGACATTTTTATTATTAAGAGACTATATTAAATACTGTAATATACATTTATAATCCTGTTAATAATGTGTCGAGAATCGATATACCTACGTGTTAAGCTTCTTAAAATTAATAACCCGGAAACCATTACTTAACATAATAACTTGTGCGATATCAGGTTCGGGCAGGGTAACTATTAGTTCTTTCCTGTTTACACTAATTAATACCCCTTTATAACATGTCGTAACCATAGCGTAAAAGCGTTTAATGAAACGTAAATATTTTCTAATAAAGTACCATGACTTCCACGAGCCCTAATATATCTTTTATGGCGGTCATATAGCCTTAATATGCGAGGCGGAAATATGATTATCATCTTCTACAAACACTCGGTTATTAAGCCGGCCTTCCATTTTAGGGTTAATTTTATACGTTTGCATAGGCTGTTCTTTATTAATACTGATATAATTAAAAACATAAATTTTAGAATTTGTTTTGATAGAGATCCATTGCATACGATATTTTAGTTTTGTATATTCATTTAAGTAAAGCATGTAATTAAAGAATTGCACTTATATTTTGATATTTCTATAAACCATGGCTGTAAGAATCGAATCTGAAGGTTTTCTGTTGAACAAAAAATCAATTCATCAGAATAGACCTTAAACGTCAATACATTGGGTTGTGGGGTAACAAGAGATCGTCGTCGTCGTCAATCGTATGCTGTACATGGAGAAGACAATTTTATCTTGCATAAAATTTTAACTTGGTTTTGTACAGTTAATAATTTACGTTCCAAAAGGTTAATTTTCAATGTGAACATTTATATTTTCTCAAAGAGTTGAATTTTAGGCCCCATTGGTCATTTCAGATATAATTATTGATTCTTATATATGAATTTAGAAGTTTTGTACAGTTAATAATTTACGTTCCAAAAGGTTAATTTTCAATGTGAACATTTATATTTTCTCAAAGAGTTGAATTTTAGGCCCCATTGGTCATTTCAGATATAATTATTGATTCTTATATATGAATTTAGAAGTTTTGTACAGTTAATAATTTACGTTCCAAAAGGTTAATTTTCAATGTGAACATTTATATTTTCTCAAAGAGTTGAATTTTAGGCCCCATTGGTCATTTCAGTTATAATTATTGATTCTTATATATTAATTTAGAAGCTAGGAGGTTAGAATCAAACTGAGTCGTCTAGGTAGGCACCGTAAAATAACAGTGATTCGCACCTTTGTATTTTAGAGATGAGGCCTTCCTAGTAAATTTAACACGTATAACATACTTAGTATCTGTCGTGTCGTTTGAAGGGCGTATAACACTTGTGACGGAAAATAATAACTACCTACTTAAATTTGTCATGGTTTGGCTTAGTACTTACTACCAGGTGAGCGAACGGAATTTCCCAACAAAAAATATATAAGCTTTGAAAAATTCATGATTTCAAGATAAATATTTCCGTGAAATGGAATACAAGGGAGAAAATCCAAGACTTGGCCGATAACAAACAAAAACAACGAAGAACAAGTTTAAAGCATAACCGTCGACATTACTGACATCGCTCTTACAGAGATTAAAAATAAACAGAAAGGGATATAGATTGCAGCAATTCATAAGGACATTCAAAGATTAAATTAATCGGGGATATCCGTCGCGTTGTTAAATCTTGTTTGGCGGCAAATGTTAATAGCTACCTCGATATTTTTTTGCCTAATATTTTCACGTTCCATAGATGGCTATTGTTGACCAAAAGTTTGGAACCAATGTATAACTAATGTTGGGGAAAAATTACAAAATCCTGATAACATACCGTCACTTTATGGATAGTACCTTGGACTCTGCAGTTGGATCGTTAGTTTTTTAGATGATCGTAGCATACAAGTCGTTCTCGACGGTTCTTGCTCAGAAATAAAGACTATCAACGCTGGCGTTCCACAGGGTTCGGTGCTATCCCGACACTGTTCATCTTGTTTATCAATGATATGCTCTCATTCCGGGCATACATTGCTATACGGATGTCAGTACGGGTGATGCGCGTTATGACGGCATTCGAGGAATGTGTCGAGGTTCAATAGAAGAGAGACGAGCAGATGTAGTGTTCGATGTCGAATCTTTGCTGAAGCGAGTCTCTGAATGGGGTCAATTAATCCTGGTGGAGTTTAATCCGACGAAGACGCAAGTTTGCGCATTCACAGCAAAAAAAGATCCTTTTGTCGAAGCACCCACTTTCAGGGAGCCTCTCTCTCTGTAGCGGATAGTTCGGAATCCTCGGGTTGAGATTTCTAGTAAGGTCCGATTCAAGCGTCATTTGGAGGACAAAGTCAAACTAGCTGGTAAAAAGTTATGTCCTGAAGGTCCTGTTAGGTTCTTCGCATCGAGCCAGCGAATTGTTTGATAAAGCTCAAGTGTGTCCTCATGTGAAGTACTGTTCTCATCTCTGGGCAGGTGCCTCTAAATACCAGCTCGTCCCATTTGACGCTTTGCAAAGAGTGCCGTCCGAATGTCGATGATTCTTGATCTCACAAACAGTTTGGATTCTTTTGGGATTCCAGAGACACTTTAGCTCTCTTTGTGTATTTTATAGGCTGGAAGGAACTACTTGAATCATGTCGGTGTTACCGTTTTACCATCGTACGACTCGACGCCCGAGCTAGCTGGTTCACCTTACACTGGAAACTTTTGCTTCCAATACCGTTCGTTTCCAGCGATCGTTCCCTTCCGCGTGTGTGTGCAAATTAGCGGAACGACATCCCAGCCACGGTGGTGTCTCTGATGACTACGACATGTCCTCACTTCAAAACGAGAGTTTAAAGACAGCCCTCTTGATAGGCAGCGGCATGGCTTTGCTCTTAGCATTGCAGTTGTCCACGAGCGGCAGTTACCGTTTCCATCAGATGGGCGCCTGCTTGTCTGCCTATATAAGCAAAAAAACTAAATAAAGCTAAACATTTCATATTGTGTTGTTAACACACCGATCTATATATAAAAGTTAGTAAATTACTGCATACGAGTAAATATGTCTACCAAGTGTTTTTACTGTTTGTATAGCTGTCATTATGGTTACAGGATGATATTGATAGTTAAATATCTGGGTAATATCACTTTACGTCTACATATTATTATTCTAAGATAACAGCTTACTAACAACGACAAAAAAGGTTATAGAATTCACTTAACATCAGATGATATCGTCAGGCTATCGACTTGGTTATTGTGGTATAAATTAAAGCTGCACTAGTTTTCTAACGGATTCTAAAAGAAATTAAAGATTTGGAATCATGGGACATTGATGGCATACATTTTAATTGAAAAAAGTACGCATCTTATAGTGGATAACATTGATTTTATAATTATTCACAAAAAAAGATACTATGTATAAAAATGGGTTCAATCTTTTGCTCATTACTCTATTTTAACAAAATAGTTTTGACACGGTAAATGTATGACTAACAAATCTTAATGTCAAAGAAAAATGTATGTTTAATTTTATCTGCATGGTTATGTGATTGTCTACACGTACTTGTAAATTCTAAACGATGAGGTTGTGGTCCAAGCCTCTAACTTATATTTTGCACTCATCTTTCTTAAATATCATATGTTTGAATTTTATTCCATTTTGAATTTATTGATGTTAACAAGATGATCTATTGCCATTTTAAAAAGTAGTATTGAAGTCCAACATTATTATAGATATTAGGATAAGTATCACTTATAAAATGCACCAAGCTTTTAGTTATAAAAGGGATAAAAAGAAAAACCCAAAGGTGAATAGATACGATTAAGCGAATCATCAAGTGCAAATCCTTTTGGTAGTTATGAACATTTTTTCCGTTAAAAATAATGTATCCCATCGCGATCTGTCAATTAATGATACGACGACACTTTTAGGAGTAAGCACCCAAGATTCTGATCGTCTAAAACAATTTTTCCCAAAACATTATCACGGGAAATTGGACCATCGCGCAGCGTATTAAATTAATGATACCTGTCAGAATTTGTTGAGAGCGCTCCTCGAGACGTGAAGGTTGTACACAAAAGCGGGCGAGCGCTGGTAAAACGGCCATCATTCACTTGTAGCAACAATGGAGCAATAAAATGTACAAGAAATAAAGGGGGAAACCGGCCGGTAGCAATGTGCGTCAAGAGATAAGACCCGCGTTTACGGTGTGATACATTCGTCATTTGTTACGTTTTCCGATATTTTCACAATCGCTGGCGTTCATCGTGCCGGACGGCAGAACTGCTGGGGACAAACGATTACATTTAATAGTTTTGATTTGTTTCGCAAGACCTTTGAGGTTGAGATTGAAATTTGGCGAGTGCCTTTGACAAAGTTGACATAATTATTTTTAAGCTTAACATGTTATTTCATATTTTATTTGCAATTGAAAATGTCATGTGGAAATGAAAAGTTATTATTATTTTCTTCCGATGCCTCTAATAATATAGTTTTTTAAAAAGAAAAATAACCACAAAGCCAGAATAAATCAATTTCCGCGCCAGCTTGGAACAAAATCTTTATTTGTAATAAATGTACGAGTATGTATACAATAAGCACAATCGAATGAGTAATATTATCCGTTAAACAAGCATTCGAACCTATTATCTCAGACTAAAATACGCATCTTTCAAGAGCCATTTGACAGGCACCATTAATTTGGGCTATAACCGCGATGACGGTACATTGCGTATGATAAAGTGGAGTGGTATCTCAAATGAAGTGCTCTTACATAACCATCTGATGCCTAATAGCACCACCTTAATGTGTAGGTGTTTGTGATATGTCCTTAGGGATAATGGTAGAGTTCATTGCGCGTATGAATGGTTAAGTTTGGCGGGTCGCCTAAGTAATTCGTTTTGTGGAACATGCCAACTATTTTGGGGCACGTTTGCTCAACTTCATTGGTTTCCCTCGGTAATTTGAACCATCTTTTAGCTACGATACCTAGAAAGTAAACATTTTTTAAACCAAAAAGTTATTATGATTCTGGTCGGCTTTTATACTTTCGTATAACAAATTTACACTTCACATCAAGTTTGGTACACAATTTCAAGCCAGCTTTTGTTGTGGTACTGAAGATCTAATCAATCAAATTTCCATTATTCAATATAAATTTTGCTATTCAATTTATTCATAAGGCAAACTGTTCAAGGGCTGAAGGGCTTTTGCATGTTAAATTAAATTTAATTGATACTACCAAGGTAAGCTTTATTGGTTCCAACCTCCCGGCACGAGTATTTTTTAGCCTAAGAGGCCTAAAGTTAACGCTCTATATCAAATCAAAATTAATTATTACCTTAAACAATATTTGTTTCGGATAAAGGCTTCACTCGACAAAAATTAATTACAAGTATCCATTAATTTTCGCAAACAAAGTAGCAATTTGGCCTTAAATTTGTTTCTACACAATAAAGTATTAATTATTATTGTTTTAATAAATAAGAAAATGGTTTAAAGGGGTAGTAATTAATTATAACAAGGACAAATTTTCACAGTACCATCATCAATTGATCAGCCTATAATATGCCAGATAGCACACAAACCTTCCGATATTGTTGTGTACAGATTAAAAAGTTAATTCCGAAGACTTTACTAGGTGGTAGACTAAGTACTGAGTCGTCTAGGTAGGTACTACCGAAATGCAAGATATCGTCTCGTAAATTAGAAGTGTTTGGCACTATGTTTCGGGATGAAGCGCTGTAGCTAGTGAAATTATCGGGTATAAGAGACCTAACTTTTGTTGTCTCGAGTGTCGGGTGCAGAGCAGCGTTGATAGAGTAAATGACTGTCTATTAGTTGTTAGTCTCCATCATGGCCGCTCTGTAATGGTCGGGTGTGTCACTTACCATCAGGTGAGCGTCTTGACCGTCCTATACACTTAGTAACATAAAACACTTGTGGGACTTGAGATCGTATTTTCAGTCTCCCATCTCACAGCCAACGTATCGACCATTTTCTACGGTTGGACAATACTTGTTGATCTCTGCAACTCTTCGCATAAGTACTACCAATTTTGCATTGGGTTGAACGTCATAAGTGGCTCATGGCTTTGTGATAAGGCCTAAATCCTCCACCGCAGATGGGTGGCAGGGAAGGAGAGTCTTGTTTGTCTCTATCTCTGAAGGAGGGTTCCTTGCTTAGTAGAATTGGGGCAATGGTGACGCCTATCAATGCTCGTCTAATGATTCTCCCGTCCGGGAGTCATATTCAGACGTTTGTTTTTAGTGTGAGGAGGCCCAAAAAAGATCGGACCAATCGCCAAAGCAGCGTGCTTGTGAAAGTGAACCCGGCTACTGTACAACATGTATGTGTGGATAAGGATACGCTGAAGTGGGAATTAGTAGGTAATTTTGCCGTTGTTGCACTCCCTTAATATCACAGGGTACTAGTTCCACATATCCGCTCTTATGCCTCGATCTTCTGACGTGGACGTCGACGACTTCTCCACTCCGAGAAAATGTATCCAGCCGTGGAATTATAGTTTCGATGGTTGATTTAAAGAATATAATATATCTAAACTACAACGGCGCTAACTGATACACTGAAAAAGGACTAGAAGAAAAATAAATATAACGTTTTGACGATATACATACATACAGTGGTATGTATTAAAATAGAATAGGTACCGGCACAATGCCATGGTATAGGTAAACACGCGCAGTTATTGATGAGACGCATCTTTATTTGCATTGGACTCGAGTGTTTCCTCGTACCCTATTGTTTGTGGTAGTTATAGAATATCATTTTGTGTTGCTTAGAGGGTTCGCAATTCAATGTGATGATTGCTGACTGAAGTTGTTATGGAATGCGACTCACAGCTCTTTCTTTATTAAAGAAGATATCACATTAACTGATATATGTATACATTGTAGAACTTTTATTAGAAAAATACCTTGATACCATATGATTTGCTTTAGTATCTCAATATCACATATTTGTCTTCCATTGTGGGTATGATTTTATAATATTTTATATAGTTTATTATAGTTTTGGTAGGTACCAGCACAAAGCCAGGTACCGTTCCGTGAAATAGAAGTGTAGCGCACTTCTGTGTTTCGGTAGGAGGGCGCTTGACATAAGGCAGTGTTTGGTGGAAAATAATGACAGCTACTGTTATGAATTTTCACAAACACTACATTATTTGTCCAATCTATCGTGGTCAGGCGTATTGTAATTTAACATCAGGAGAGCGAACTGACCATCTTGTCTACTTTATGACATAAAAAAATAGTTTGAATAAAAGTCCAAGGACTCGGTTTCGAGCTACTAATTGTAATGTAAATGACATTCGGCTCTTAAAATTAGTTAGATCGCTCTTGATAAATGGATTGATTGGTAGAAGTAAGCCATTTGCAATGAAGTACTTTAGCAACAATGCTCATAGCTGTAGTTTTCCCTTAATTGTTGAAGAGTTTTGGGCCTTAGTGTTCGGGTCGTCTGAGCCAACGAATAAATTTCGAGGACGTCTACGTTTGCAGGCGCGTGCACGTGTCGTTTTTAGCTGCAGCACTTTTCAGATGATAAGCCTATTGAAATATACTGGTGCAGAGTCGAAATAGCGTTTACGCACTATTTTGAAAGTGCAAGGTAGAGCTAAGGTAATATAATCATAATAAGTAAGTAAGGTAATATAGTCATACTGAAAGAACTGCTGTGCACTTGTCACCTATAATGGAGGATTATGTGGATAATTTGAAGGTCGCACTAAACTACGATTTATATAATAGGTCCAATCCCACTAATTTTCTTGACATTTCGACACTTTGCAATCCAACTGTAAATTTGGTATTTCAGTACAAATTTAATGAAAATGGTTTCATATGGTAATTGAATACTAGAATGAACTGTCTAATAATATAATTAAAATCTACCATAAAACAGATTGAATGAGTGCAAAAATTTACTATTAAAATACCCATCTTATAAGCACATTTAAAAATTTACGGAATTGGAGTCCAGGTCTTGTGCACGCTTTAATAGTCATAAAGTGCGTGGTTGTTTTAGATAAACGTGGCGATACACGCAATGCGACTAACGTACATAATTTCATATTAGGTAATTTAATTGTTGTTTTACACACATATAATATGTGCGTTTGACGTATTGCGTCTCACGCTGCGCTTGCCGCTGCGTCAACTGCGTAAAACAATGGTTTGTAAGTATATTACTGATGAAATGATTTCAGTCAATCGAATTGCGTGTAGGTAACGCAGCGTTTATTGCATAAACAAAATCACGCTTAAGGCTGTGCAAAAGATCGCATCGTGTATGAACTTTTGTACTGTACAATTTATTCTTTTTATACTTATCTAAAGCGGCCAAAACATACATAACACAACAAAAGGTTCCTCAAATTACCATTTTTTACACACATCGTTAACACCGTAACAAAATCTTTATACACTTGGGGATATGAACAACGTAGGTGGCAGTTGCAAACCTTATAAGTCGGAAAAGATTACGAGGAGCAAACATCTCGTATAATCTGTGGTCGTTACCCTTTGTGTGCACAGTTCACGATATCATGTTGTCATTGTTTCCGTATTCTAATGGTGTGGTGTAACGTGTGTCTGTGAAATGTCTACGTGACATGTATTTAAGGTTTTTTTATTTTTCCTATGTTTTTTACTGTACATTTTCCACGTTCGGTGTCTGGCAATCTTATAATCATTCGCGCAACAACAGCAGCTTATCTAGCATTTGTTTTTATTATTTAATAGCAAATTAAAGACTTGTTAATACTCAAACCGAGTCCAGTGGCCAAGGCAACAATTGGGTAGTTAAAAATAAAATAAATATCCTCAAACACTCACACAGCGCCACCTACACCAAAACGAAGCATCTAGCCTGTAATATTGGTACTCAACAACTAAAGTAAATATATACATATTATATTTATACAAACACCCACACAGATCTTTGTTATGCTCGGGGTTTGAACCCGGAATCTTTGGTGTAGTAACCGACGACTCCATTACACCACATGAGTCCACAAAACTGCCGTCCACTAGCTTAAACGCCGTTAACGACGAGCACAAATTTTCGATATAAAACTTAAAATCCCTGTTTAACGGAAAACTACTTCGGATAAGGCATCTCTTATATTGCTATGCATATATCACCATAAAGATTTTATAAGGGATTTAGCATTTAAAACTGACATCTGTCTGGGCAACATGAGCTGGGCAATGCTGACGACAAATAATTACTAGGTACTAGGCAGATGTATGACTCTTAATCAGGTGAGTAGAGAACGTGCCGTTCACTTTGAAATATATAAAAAACGCCCTTACCATAACAGTCATACAATCCTAATCGTTGATCTTGTCTTAAATAGCGTAAGAAAGGGATGCTGCGCTATTTCTAACTCTTCTAGAATGCCGGCCTAAGTCTTCAGAAACGTATGAGACGATTTATACCTTTCCCAACACTTAACTAGACTTGAGCGAGTTACAGGCCGCTATAACTTTGTTCGTAGTTAACAGAATTCGCCACGGAAAGACCAGTTTTTGCTTCGAAAGAGGGACTGGCTCAATAAATTCTATTTAATAAAAAATATTAGCCTTGTCCTCGTTTATAAGTATAATTAATAATGAAAACAGCGTTAGGACCTAAAATGTATGATGAAAATAACGTGTTAATATAATAATCATACAATAAACATACTAGACAAAAACTATTTTGTCTAGTATGTTTGAATACTAATTAAATTATTGAATTCGCTTTATTAATTCTAATTAAATTACCAACGAGTAATAATAAGAAATGCTTAGCACTTTATTTTGACATAATTATGTATTCTCTCATTTTCTTAACACTGTTAAATGTAAAACTTTTCTTATACAGCCAGCAGAAAAGTATCCTGACGACCTTTTCGAAAACTAGGTCACTGAAGTTCGATATAATCTTTAACAAAGGACACGTTATTTTCTGTCATAAGCTTTAAAATTACTTAGCGAATGAGAATTTTAATTAGATTAAAGGTTAATTTAGCTGATATGTATTTTCTTAATGTTGTAACGTGAACAACATAAGGTTCAACAATAATTAAAAATGTTTATTAATCCCAGTCAAAATAAAAGCCAATTATAAAAAATTGAATAGATAGTTTTTTATAAAATCCGTCATTTTCATTAGGAGCTGTATTGCCAGTTTTGAAAAATTGAAAAAAATTATCAATAATATCTAAGCTTACAGCTCCTCAACCTATCACAGTCCATTGCGAGACCGCGTTTTGGCAAGCGTAGCGTAGGACGCCCTCCGGACCGATGGACCCACGACTTGAGAAAGGTCGCAGGTAGAGGCTGGATGAGAAAAACGAAGGATCGGATATCGGGCGCAATGTGGGACCTATGTCCGACTGGACTGCGACTGGTTGAAGAGAATTATGGTGCCCTAACTCCTTATTAACGACTTCAACCCTTTGGCCCCAGGAACGCATTAAAGCGCCACAAACAATAGAGTATTTAATGTTGCGTCTGGATTTCTGGCCGTAAATGGTGAAGCGGTTACCCCAAACTTAGTCTTCATAGTGTTATTTATCTAAGTGTCTTTTTCAAACAATTTTCTGGTCTCAACAGTTGGTGGCTTCGGGCTGAAGACCAAACTGTGCTGTCTCTTCACGAGAGAGTGGTTCTCGGACCTCGGTACTCCGTCAGCCTCGACTCTCCTAGCACATGGCAGCTAAGGATCAGGCCCCTGCGGGCAGAAGACCGAGGCTGTTACATGTGCCAGATCAATACTCAGCCCAGTATGAAATGGCAGATAGGATGTATTGATGTGTATGGTGAGTTGCGGTGGTTTAACAGTAATTATACGAAAATGTCAAATCAAATCAAAATGTGTTTATTGGATGTCACGTAAAAAAAATGTTTGTATTTATAACAATGGTATTCTGTTTATATAAAGGTAGATACGCCACCCGTGCCTCAAAAACGAACCGCCAATGAGAATACAGTTTTAGGCTCTTTGTTAGTAAATTACGCTCATTCGAAATAAATGTGTATGTGTGCTGTCGCTACATTCGGCACATTTTTTTCGTTGTTTTGTGAACATATCACGCATCGATACTTTTTAAATCATTGATTTATAAGTAATAATAGCTGAAATAAAAAATATTTTTGCTATAATGTGGGAAACAGATAACAGCTACATTTGTTACATTCCATTGCATTTTCAAGACACATTCACCCAACGGCGCATGCAAATTCTTGAAGTATATTGAAGTTTTTTTCTATACATTAATGTCTGATACATGGTATATAGGTTTTTAATATCAAATTCTTATCTTAAGAAATACTATTGAAAAAAATACTATAGGATAAAATAATTTAGTGTTTATATAAATTTATTAACAAAAACTATCCTTAAAAAATACCACACAGATATTACAAGCATCACTTGCGGTCAAAATTTACGTAGGCTTAAAAACAATGTTAAATGATGTATAGCACATTCAAAATTGTTTTTGAGTTTCATTCTGGATTGTTTTAGATGTAGTTTTTTAATAGCAATTAGCAGCTTATTATTTAGGTTAACTCACATTACAGGACATTTTTGGAGCACATAGTTTTTCTCATCATGAGAAGCATGCGTTTGTTTATCTTTCTGCAACTATGATTACGTGGAAAATCATTCAAGCTCTTAAACATGAAAATAAACATTTGGGATTTTGGATTGATACAAAACATAGCCCAAGTAAACAGCGAGTTAATGCGAACTTATTAAAGTTCAAAGTAGCGTTCTCGAAAATGGGAATCTCGCTTTCAGGTATATTGAAAAGGTGTAGCCATAAAGAACTTTAAGTAAATTACAGAACAAACCGAATCGCTAACTTTTCAAGGCAATTCGACGGGGAATATTTTCAAAAGAAATTCTGCCAATGATTTCTTTAAACGCATAATACGTAAAAATAAAAGAGGGGAAGTCTTTAAGCTTATTAGGGATAGGACCCGGCTTCAAAACATTTCAAAGTACTTACGTCGAACTAAGAACAAAACTCAATATCAATGAAATGTCTCGAATGAAAACGGTGGAAAAGTATTTTGCTCGGAAAAATAAATCACCTTAGAAAGTTAGCGACTTCTCCGCCCATTGAGGTGGCTGCCAACTTTTATCGCTCACTGTTCAAATTAGTTCGGGGGTTATTCTTTTTTCACTTCTGAAGTTTTGAAGTATGATTCAATATTGAATTTTTACTATGTCTCTGAGGCACGTGGCTCGTAACTTTCCGCGTCGGGAAATTAATACGAAGTAATGTTGCAGAGTTATGCAATCGTTATTGACGTGAGATTAAATTGACAAAATTGCTGGAATATTTGAAGCTATGTGGAATAAACTCTATTGCGTGCGAGCGAATGTAATATTTTAATATCGTTTCGAGCACCAGTTTGAATCAGGTTCAATACCGCTAAAATTTCGTATGCATGTATGTACGAGTATGTGTGCTCTAATATGTATGTCCACATATATATAATATTTGCACAAATATAGTAGTACCACTACTACTAATAGAATTTCTTATATTTTGTTCTTCGAATTTCATAAAGAATATTTCGTCCGTGTAGCGTCGACATTTGTGCGGCCCTCAGCTGAGTCAGTAGCTCGACTTTACGACTCTTCAAGTGTATCGTGTCGTTTGTTCGAGTTTCACTCTTATTTACATACACCGAGTGTTGAGGGTTCTCCATTTTATTAGCTTTTAACTTTGTGATTTTTTATGGGATGTGGAGTGGCGTCAAAACAATTGAAGCAATACTCCTCAGAATAGGGTGCGAAAACATTATTGGAACTAACGCGGGTCTTTGCAAATATTTTTGTTATGTTTTCAAAGACTAATGTTTAATTTATTGTTGCTTGTACCAGTGTTTATCTTGTTGGTTGTCCTAATAAATAAAAAAAAAGAAAAAAAAAAACAAACTCATTTGTTTAAAATGCAAATATTGATGCTTTGTAAAATAACGTTTCGAAATTAATGTAAAAATGAAGACATAATGCCTAAAATAGCATACTCGTACAATCACTCACATGACTGGTTACTCAGGCATCTACTACTGTTTAGAACTTAGCTTAATGCGAACTACGTGATCGTAAAACATCATTCAATATCGCGATGTCTTTATCTAAGGGTTCTTTATCCACTAACTGAAAGATCCCTGATTTTTTCGTTTTACGTTGGTGAGTTTATTTTATATCAAACGTACTCGTATTAAAATATGACCGTTTTAAATATTTTGAATTTCTTTCCAATAGTACACCAGACATCGTCAATGAAGAGACATCTCCAGATATGTCAGCCCAGGAGTTGGATAACGTGACCTCAAATGCAAAGCTACTGACATCCACCGCCGAAAATAATGGAAAAGGGAAGATCACGAGCAATGCTGCTGAAAAAAATCGGTGCAGAGACTTTATAAAGGTATATAAAAGTGGTATACACTTTTACACATACAAATATCTTTTCGTCTTTTTTGAGTTTGAATACATTATTATAAAACGTTTATTTATATAATCGTAATTATGATCATTTTAAATATTGACTTGACTTATTTTACGAAGTATCATACGAGCGAGTCGCAGACTCCAGATTTTAAAATCCGAATCCAAAATTGAGTAAAGACTGTGTGCCTTTTTTTACACAAGTTGTACAAGTTTTCAATTGGTATACAAAATGTTTTTGAATACTATAGTTCAATCTCAATGACATAATCTTGCTATTATCTCATTGCAAGGGATTTAACCATTTTGTGATTTTTACACACAAATTTTAACTGCAGGTCCAGTTCCTCTGCATAGCTTGCATGAGTAAGATATTATAGACTAAAACTCGCTTCTCTAATGTCTGTAAACGTAAATGGTCGGCAGTCTCGTTAGTTTTGGTAGGGTGCACCACTAGCACCTAATGGTCTTGGATTTCCAAGACTTGTAAGCTCCGTTGTTGATCACTAATTGCTCGGTCTACCTCGTTATTGTAGTGCTTCGTCTATGTTTGCCGAAGCACGCACAGACTGCTTTTATACAATAATAAGAAAGAGATGTGGCGCACTGTGGGCGCAAATACGTGCTGCACCGAGCACCGTCCTGAGCGGGTTGGCTGACCGGTGGAACTCTCCATTAATACATCATTGGTCACGGCTTTCAGCTCCTGCAACTACAAACATTTTATGCTAAACGGTTTTTGACCCTAAAATGACATTTTGTACAAACTATTTATTACTATATCATTTATTTCAAGTAACAAGACTCATTTTTTGGTATTAACAATATTAACTATGGATACCTATCTGAAATTAAGTTTATTATTATTATTAACCCCGTCTCTACTCTTTGAATTAATAATGTTGCTGATATGTTCTTTTATTTAGTTGAAAGCTACGTGGGCAGTGAACTGCCGCTATACCGAGTGGACCGTAGACAAATGGGAGCTTACCTTTGTATCGCCGCCAATGACGTGCCCCCTGCTGTTAGCAAACGGATCATACTAAATGTCAACTGTAAGTATTATTGCTTTTTATACAATCATAATAATATAACATAGAAAAATTTATCAAAGTTGGCATGTAATTTTCTATTAACTAGTAATTTTATCGCTTCTTATAGCAGTATAATTATTGCTTTTGCAGCGACACATTCGTCGATTCTGATCCCTTGTTAAGATTGTTTGGACGTTACTCTTATCTGTCTATTTCATATACCATACTATCATTCATTGTTATCCCGAATAAACTAGAATGCAATGATAGCAAGTGACTTAACTTCATAACTTAGGCTCCGTAGAAGATGGTAAGACTCCAAGTTGTAGAAGCTACATATTGTGTTGATACAATTGACACATTCCATTTCCCACCTTATTTGTATCAGCAGAGATACACAATTTTGTAAAGTAGGGACCTGGTACTAACCATCTGTACCGTTTTAGCCAAAAAAATTTTATGAAAATACAGTTTTCAGTATTTTGTAAATACTTAAGATCTTCGATCAGTGACATTGAGGTAAGCTTCTTATATAAGGGTATTAGATTTTTTTGTATTGTCTATTTCACTTAAACGATTAAAGACGATAAATTGTTTACGAATTTACCTGCTTCGACATGTTTTTTAAATGCCCTTGTTAACCTAATGAAAATATTAAATATCAATGAGAAGCCTTTTAAAGGATAAGATTGGGAAAATCTTATTCATAACACAAGAGATTTGATAAATGGGCATGTTTATTTCACTCCACTTCACTTATTAAGCACTCTACAAAACTATTGAACATTATGATATTTCAAAAGGAATGATTTAATGTACGATAAATATTTTCTATTAAATTGAACACGAATACGGTTTGATATTCATTGATTGTATTAATAGTTTCATCATATAATTATAATAAATGATAAGTAAAGAACGTATCTATTAATCGATTTAAGTTTCAAAAACACATGAGTGTTGTATGTTAATAACTGAAGCAAGTTTTTAAATATTGAATTTGTTCCAAATACCTTGTTATTAATCGAGTCTTCTTTTCTATTGAATTACAAGTTTTCAATCAAATAATTTTTGTATTTGATATTGTTAATAAAGTAACATTTTGAATTAATTTCGATCAACTTGATATATTTAGAAACATAGTAGGAACATATATATATGAAAATACAAAAATTACTGAAGTCCAAAGTCAGCAATTGAAAATGGAATCGAGAACAAGGTGTCTCACCTTTGACGCCAATACAATTAGACGATTATTCCTCTTACCTGACTACGTATACCCGATTGTTTGGTGCAAGCTATGAGAATTTTATACTTTGACATGCAAAATTAATTTCGAGATTTGTATGTTACGGGTCAAAAAGGTTTTGATGTCAAGACATGTTTTTTTAATTCTGAAGACCTTTTGACCTTTAATAGCACTAATTTAGGTACAATTAAAAAACTCTAATATATAAATGACGATAGATCGAATTAATGTTTTTGTTAAGAATGCTAACGCAAGTAAACGATTGCCGAGTCGTTTTGCAGCAGATGAAAATGATAATTAAATGCTTGTTTGATTAACATAACAAAAACATTATAACAAAGTCATTTTATATCGTGATAATGCGAGCGGATTCTATGAATGCTAAAACCAAAAAAAACTGTAGTTACAAAATAATATGTTATACACTTTTTATAAATTTTTAAAACTCAATATTTTGATAACGTATTTAATAACAATTAGTAAGGCTAATCTATTCTAAACGGTTACAGTTTTCATTTTTTAAACACTGTTTACTATAAGATCTCGTATAACTACTACTTACTCATCTGCGAACTGATTTCTGTCAAATACGCACAATCACCTGTAACGGGTGGATTTATTAAAAATATGCAAAAAAATCCGACCCTTATGGCTACAAAAATAGGGCACACCATCGCTTAACATTTCTTTCGAGTTCATCCCTTGAACCGCTGCCCAAAGTCGTGATAAAGCTGAATTGATCTCCCTCTTGTAAGCCGCCCTTGCGTATAATTGACTCTTCCTTGTCATTGGCTGCCGAAGCCCGAATAGCTGATATAAGAGCCTCATATACTTAAAATACTTTAGTGGTTCATAGAAACGGTGATCTCCGTAAAATACGCTTTGTTTACGGTTAACCCAGTCGTTTCTGACGTTTTTATACTGCACAGGTAAGGGTTTTAATGATAGGGTGTTTGTTGTTGGTAACTTTATTTTTGTACCATTTGTACTCTTTAACGTAACAACTTTTGAAAAGTGCCTCAAAATAACTTGTGGCGATGTTATGTCATAATCGTTGTGTTCTGGTCATTTAATTGTTTCAGCATAAAAACAAGAGTATTAAGTAGTAAGTTTGATCAATTTAGAGCTAAAACTATTTGAAATGGAGGTATGAAACTATGACTAAGTACTCATAATGTTGTTGATAACTACATGGATATTTATTCAGTACTCGTATAATATATAATTAGTATAATTAATAACATATTTTAAAATAGTGTATTAGAACTCTTAATCAAGAATATAACGTCAAAAATATTAAGCGAACTGTACACACGTACTCGTAACCAGCGAAGAGTGCGGAGTGAATTTCACGGCCCATCAAATTCCGATTCTCCAATTCCAAATCCCGCCTGTGGGATCAATCCCAGTTTATCAGAACATTGCCTTTAGCGCACTAACCGCTAAACGAATCCCCACTCATCGGATTGGTCGACTTTGTTTGAAACCTCCGGATCATTTGAACTGAGAGACTCATTTTAATGCATTCGACGCCATCTTGAATCCTATAATCATGATCTGGTGTAGGCGAATTGGAGTAATTTTGGAGCGATTGTGGAATATTCGCGGTGCGATCCTGAAAATGGAGACTGGTTTTAATGAAACTGTGTATAGAATTCCAATAACTTTTAAGATGAGTGCTCCATGAAAAGTGATTGTTTCAATTAAAATGGGTTCAGGTGGGGTTGAGTGCATTAAGAGACCCTGGGTTTTATAGACGTGTTATCTATTGTACTCAAGGACACCTTTGTTGGTTAATTTCACAGAAGCTACTCTCGATGGCTAATGCCCAAAGCCATGAATCAGAACTAGTAATATTTCCTTTAAAACGTTTATAACTGATTTATGTCAAATAAGTGGTAACTTCTGCAGAAGGTAACTATATCAGATTTGGACGTAGTTTTAATTTTCTGCTTAATTTTTATGTCTGAGGAAATTGCTCACCCGGATATAATTTGAAGGTTTTAATATAGAACGTATTTATTTTATTGACACAAGTATCAATTGATTCAACTTTGATGCCAAACTTATCATCACGGCTTTCTTTCACTTCGGCAAAGTTTACTTTTTAAAGAACCTTAGAAAATGTTATAAAAAACGTTTCCATCAGTACCTAAAACATTAATTGCCTTTCATGCAAATTGAATGCTATCCGATAATCGATAAGTATACGTTAAAATTTTATGGAATGATTGTAATAACAGTTAACGTTTTGTTAACCATTTTATAAGTCGTACCGTAGAATTGGCAGGTTTAGAATGCAAATGGTAAATCAATTGAAACTACTGTATATTATAAAATCTTAGTATAATTATGTATATAACATTACGGTACAAAGAACGAAGCTCACCTTGCTGAATAACAAAGTGTTAGTGATCTTGTTACAGTAGACCTGGAAAAATAGGCTTTTGGTATAATTTGAAAAACATTGTGGGTGCCAAACAGTATTCGATGGAGATGGTAGTTGCCTCAACATTATATCTAGTGCTGCTGTTAATTGATACTGGACGCATTTTATGACTATCCCGTTCCTTTGTTTCGTTTACTTCATCATCACTAGAACCTTGTGAATGACGTCAGGTTGTGGGCCTTTGAACATTCTAAATGTTGTTTTCCAAATCCATGGAAGTCTAAATATTACGGAAGGATTCTCAAAAATATAACTGTTTCGACTGTATTCAATACCAATCTTTGTTGACAGTTCCACCCACGGTGATTGTGCCAAACCAGTTGTTGGGAGCTCCGTTAGGCACAGACGTGGTGCTCGAATGTACTGTAGAGGCATACCCAAACACCATCAACTACTGGTTGAAAAACCATGGAGAAATGCTCTTGGATGGGTAAGTTCATGCATAGTAAAAATAACTTAATATTTAATTTCAAGTAAACCGCAGTATCTCATATTAATATGTGAACATTGTCCATTTGGTATAATTTAATAACTGCCTGTAATTAGTAACAAGCAATGAATATTTTGTATATTATTTTTTCTGCCAATCTGTCTATCACTTGTAGTAATGTTATAAGAAATGATTAAGACTACTTTTATGTTCACGCGGACAATACAGCAAGCTATATAACACAATTACGAAACATAGTACATTCAGAATTTTTTTTTTCAATTTATTGGCGGCAATAAAATTTACGATTATATCAATATCATCTTTAAAACGCTCACCAAGTCATGCAGAAAGCTATGCTCGAGGTCTATAATTTTTTTAAGAACTATAGTTGTCTTTTGTTTCTCACTTCATGTCGCTGGTAGAACCCGGATGAGAAAAACAGGAGACCAGGACATTTGATACAAAATAGAGAAAACTGATGGACATCAGTGACGACAGTGATTTTTGCGACAAGAATATCTTTATAAACCCTTAACTTGAACAAACGATGGCTTAAAAAGGCATATTAACACTGTTCTAATATATTTGAGGATAAATAATATAATAACATAATTTAAAAGTAATTAAGATAGTTTCATTTCATATTTCCTTCAATATTGTTTCCCTTTTGCAGGCCAAAATACACAATAAGCGAAGAAAGGTCATCGTATAAGGTTCTAATGAAGCTTACTATTAGGCAGTTTGCGAAAAACGACATTGGGACCTACAATTGTGTCAGTACTAACTCCCTTGGAAGAGCGAGGGGACACTTAGACTTTACGGTAGGTCATTAGAGATAATTTTGGTCGGAATAAATTTGAACTAGAATTGAATTGCTCATTTTGGCAAATATTTTCTTTATTGAGTTGGTATTTTCAGAGTATTGAACAATCACACTCATTGTTGTGTCAGTGTGTATTTGGGCTCTCAAAAGAGAACAAAAGATTCGGAATTGTGATATTAAAATGTTCCTTTGTCGTACATAATTATAGTATCATCTAATCTTTTTTTCATATCACTTTGTGGACTTTATAAAATAGTAAAGTTTTTAAAAAGATTATCTTTTACGTAATCTAAATATCCTAACGTTTAAAGTAAAATGTAAATTTTATATTGATAAAATTATGAGGGAATTGTAGGGAACCCATTTCTTATTTTGCAACAAAAATCAGTCGTAATCATCATCGTAAGCCGTTATGTGTAAGCAGTAAGCATGCATTTAACCAAAGCGTTAGGCTACTGACTCAAAGCCCTCAGTAAAGTCATTGGGAGAATCTTCACTTAGCAAGGGACGTTTTTGCTTTTATTTTAAATTGTATAAATTTATTAACATTTTATTAGTCTTTAAAATAAAAATAACATAAAAAGAGAAACAATAACTTAAAAAGATAAATTTAATATCTTTCACGATGTACAAATTAGGAAACAAAAGTTTTTTCCAAAGGAAACAAAGGATCTTGAAGTGTAATTAGAGGTTGCAATTAGGAAATGTAAATACCTGCTCCAAGTTTAAGCTGTCTTCTTTAATTAGTGACAAAGTACAAGTCATTAATCAAAAAAAGGTTATGTTACAAAATGACAAACGATGTACACTGATCCATTTTTACAGAAATAAAGCTGTATCCGAGTTCGCAGTCGGCCGCCGAAGTAAATGTAGGCGGTAAGTAATTAAGTTCCATGCGCACGGTAGAAAAATTGGCCAAGTTTGGAAGTCAGGTTTTGTTTGATTTAAACTAGCTCACTGTATGGCTACTAGATGACGTTAGTGGTACTTTAGAATACACAATATTTTCAATAGTTGAATTTAAAAACTTATATAATATTGTCCATATTTAGTATTACATTCACAAGCGGTGCTTATTAAATTGTGAATAATACATTTTGCTTAAGTAGATTATATTCATAATTTTCAGAACATATACGTACATTGTAGTGCATTATGTTAAAACACATATATATATAACACAACAACACATTGTGTGACGATATCGACTAACTATCAAACCTAATTGGTACTCGCTTTGGTAGTTGGTAAGTATGAAGTTGTCTAATCTTAAGACAACTTCACGAACACTGAGATAGAGATCGTATTATTAAAAACATCTCTATCTCAGTTTTTATCATCATTATTTTACTAGCCGATAAGAACTTAGCCCTGCTTTATCATCAATTTTTAGTTAAGATCTATCCTTTCAAAGGATTATGTGTAAGTTAATTATAAATGTACCAAAACGACCTCCTAAATCTTCAAACTATGCCATTATGGGAATAAATTGGCACTAATAGTCAAATTGTTGTAATTTAATAATAATATAACTTAATAGTTTTATAATAAACTTCATTATAACAATTCGAAGTACCCTATATACAAATAAAAATATAATACATATTATACATAGAAAACATCCAGACTCCTTCATGCACATAAATGTTTGTACTGCCAGGGGATCGAACCCGGAACCCTTGGTATAGTAGACGTCGTCTTAACCGCTACACCAAATGGGTCGTCAAATAAGGAGCACAGATGACCTATTTCTAATGATAATTAATAACTCAGACTAATATGAAAAGAAATATTTATGAATATAAATACTTGGACTACGTGTGGATGTACGTTTACCGAAACCATCATAAAGTTGTATATAGATAAAAAAAAATTGGCGTGAAAAATTAAATTTGGCTTCAATAAGGGCACCCAAAGACAATGGTTGTAGTACATTTTCATAATGGAATTGGAGCAATAAGAATGTCATATCAGTTATTCCCAGAAGCTAAAACCTCTTAAGTAACAGTCATGTAGTTTGTCGGGACCGGTCTTAACTTCAGTCCCGTGGGAACAACATGATTCCTCTTTTATGGCCACAGATCGAGCTCGATGTAATAGTTTCTTTATGTCGATAACACAACGATTCAGCAAAAAAATACCAGACCTTTCTTTGTAATAATATAATAAAAAACTTAAAAAAGGGTCCAAAATCTGCCGTTATGAATTTTCATACTTTTAATGTTACCGCGCTATGAAGAAAAATCTAACACCATCTCATAATATGTTAAAATCTAGGAACCCATTACGGCTGCCGCTAACATAAACATCTACATACATACAAATATACATACGCTTAAAAACATAACCCTCCTGCGGTAGTTGGGTAATAAAAATACTTAATAAGACAGAAAGACATACATTTATTGACATATAATCAGCATTACTTTCGTTATTTTATCTGCCAGGGGAGATTAGGGGACCAAAGTAGATATTTCCAAAAATGTAGTACGAGATAATATTGATTTATTTATTGATTATTTATATACAATTTATTATTCGTATAATTTTTACGTTATATTCAATTTTAGTTTATAAAAGTTCTAATAATATAAATTTTCTTACAGGTCTCACGGAGGGAGCAGTGAAACAAAAAACCGCGTTTAGTGATTCCAATAAGTTAATTGTGTCAAGGACATTATTAGTTTTAAGTATTATTGTTGTAGTAATTGCTTTAGATATTACAGGTAGAAACAATCGGTCAATTGAAATGTAAAACAAATAAGACTGTACATTATTGTATGCAGTAGTTTATTTATACAAAGGCAGGCGGATGAAGGTATGGAGACAGTACTAGGTGTTAAATTACATTACTCCTAATCAAGGGATCGTTGACAGTTATCATTATTCATTTAAGTCTTACATTGGGCATGTTTTATTATTTTATAATTTAACTTGGGTCAGCAAGTTTCGGTTAGAATTGGTCGTCTCAAAGAGTGACGTCACGTTCTCGACAAAATCGACAGCGACCCACAACTAGTTACAGTGGCAGTGGGCAGGGCTTGTAAAGTGTGTAGAACCGGTGGGCGATGGGGCATTGAGATTCTCGAGTAACATCACAGTAAAATGCGTAGGCCAACTGCACTGATGACCTGTTTAAAGGGCCGGGTAAGCCGATCGATGTCAACTAGAGATCACTACAAGTCATTAAGGGAGGCCTTCGTTCAGCAGTGGACATATTATGTTGCAATAATCATGATGATAATGATGTATTTCTACTTTCATTACTTATATGGCTTAGTGTCAAACCTAAATTTAATAAAGAATTGGACAGTCAAAGTTCTTGTTCAACAATCATTTTTATTTTGGTAACGCATCTGTTGACAATGATAAAAGATTTCAATAGTAAGTATTTAATATTTATTTAATTGCTTAACAACTTAAAAATGATGTAAATTGATTTTTTTTATGTAACTAGCTTATTTTCTTTATAATCCGATTCTTTTTTAATTGAATCACAAAAACCTTGTACTTCATCCGCCTACCTAATATAAGATGCTCATTAAAAAATAATGTAAACGAGTAGGCAATATGAGAGCTATTTTTTCCTACTTGCTCAAATTTTGTTTGTATTTATCAATCATTTAGGATTAAGATGTTACAAAAAATGTAAATATTGCATACTTAATTGTAATTTGTTATGTAGACTTGTCAATAAATAATAAAATAATGTATGTCATATATTCCCGCCTAAAATAGATCCGTGCCGCTTATTCTCGTAGTTAAAAATACTTAATTGTCAAAATAATAAGTTTCTTTGAGAAAAAAAAATATATAAATAAATAATAAATAATATAAAAAAAATTAAACAAATTAATAACTCGTCAATAAAAATTCTTATCGGAATTTTAAGTAATATCAGTGATCGTTTTAATTATTATGATTCATATTTTTATCTGTGGGTATAACGGATACTTAAACTGAAAACCTTACTTCCAAAGTTTTATACTATTTGAAGAAACAAAACTTCCTTTCTCCTTTATTTTATCTTAAATAAATTTGGCTAAAAGCTCAACTTAATGTACTTATCGCAAGGATGATAGTAGTATGTTCAGAAAAAAACAATCAAGACCTACTTTTCAATTTAACTTTAATAAATGAACTTTGTAAATAAAGTTTGAAATTTATTTGAAACGTATTTCTTTGTTGTTAAGGAAATAACTGTAATAAACATTGTTTTTGTAATTTCGTGAGAGTAATTGGTGAATGTTTGCGAACTGTGTATAAGAAACTAAGTAAATATTGTTCAAACATTTTAAAGAAATTGCTTTGGAAACATTTTAATTGTAGGCATATAATATATTATATAGAGGTCGGTGCTTTTAAAAATTTTGTTAGTACATGACGTCATATTTTCATGTAATAAAAGAAAATGGTTCTTTTTTATTTTACCAATAAATATGTTTATTATGTATATGACCGATATATGATGAAACAAAAGAAAATAAATTACTAATAATATGTTGCATTTTTATTTTAATTAAAAATATCTACATACAATTTATACAACCATCATAGTTGTTACGCAGTTAGAAAAAATCTTGATATTCATTCGCAACTATTGCTAATAGAACCACGGTGATAGGATTTAGGGCTCAGAGTATGAAAGAAAACTAAACAAGAATTAATGCTGCTATTAATATGCCCATAGCAAGTTCATTATAATTTTATATGAAAATTTTAAATAAACAATTAACGAAGCTGGTGGTGAGTAGCAATTGTAGCTTATTAAGAACTAATATTCTAAAGCCACTGTGGTGTCTACAACGGTGTAAATGCTGGTTGATGACGTTAACATTTGCCACAGTTTCCAGTAATTTTACTGCCTTTCTTCAATCCACAACACAAACTTGCGTATAAGTATATTCCGGACTAGTTGTTCCCTGCGGTATTACTCGCGTTATGAAATTATATTCTTCCGCAGTAAAACAAACCCTAAAAGCACCCAGCTCACGTGGCACGTGGCCCGCGATCGCCGCGCGGTTATAACATTGTTTGTTTTTCTAAAATAAAAAGTATTTTATAAAATATAAGTAGCCTTTGTTTTTCATTATTATATCGTTTAGTTGCCAAAAAGTCCCGTCCAAATTGGTCTATCCGTTTCAGAGATTACCCGGAATAAACAGACAGAAAAATTTTAAAGATTGTGGTTTGGGTGTGTATATCGTATATATAGCAAATATACACTCCAATTTTCTTTATATGTATAAATGAATAGATTGTATACAGTTCAAGTATAGTTTCGATGTTACGCTGAGAGAAACAGGTTAGATAATGGTTAAAAGAAGAAAATAATATCGAGTCTGCAACCCCCTTAATCTGTCGTATTACTTATAGTAGAAATACAGTATATTTACAAATATAGTATTACCAAACTATTCTTACAACACTGGCACAAATGCTCACGAATATTCAAAGGGTATACAGAAAATATAATATCCGCCCAATCCGGTAAACTGTATATACATAAAGCTCGCGCGTGTCCTATTTAAAATCCATAACCTTTACAAAGAAATGTTTCAATAGCTTGTTCTCTATCATCGCAACCTATTTATTTTCCTTCGCATGACGGAGGCGTATTGATATTGAGGAGTTTGTACAATTGCAGCATTATTGAGAAACGAATAAGGTTCAATTTTTTGATGCTAGAAGATGCCATAGAACTAAGTTTTATTTATTCAAATGGTAGCCAGTAAGATGCACAATCTCATTAAAAAATAAATGCGAGAAGACACTTCGGGAAGGAGACCACGCCGTTAAGTACTTCACCGGGGAACTCAGCCCCAGCGTCGCCCTCAACCTCTGTACCTACCCCGTCCCGCAGACCGATGCGATGTCCTGGTAGGTAATTCCTGGAATACCTAAGGAAAGGGAAACGACTAGATGTATCCGTCACAACAATAATTGTAGAAGTGACGGAACAATTTTTCACTTTGGAAGTGTCTCTCATAGCGTGGCGTTCAAAAGGTTAAGTCTAGTTTGTAAAGTTATGTTAATTCTTGTGAAATTAAATGTAATGTTATATAATAGTTAACACATCATCAGCATAATGGCCCACTACAGGTACAGACCTTCCATAAGTATAGCTATGGGAGAGTAAACCCTTACCCACCATGCAAGCCAATGCGGATTGGTGGGTACATCCTAAAATTCTAGCCATTACAGATGGCTGAAACATGTCCTCCAAATCACGGAATCATCTTGCATTTCGATAAAATTAGGTGATTCAGCCAGCTATGTCAAACCTAACAAACAAAGTGCATTCCGCGCGAATTACGACCAGAGCTGTGCTCACAAGACCACGGAGGCAGTTCAACGAATGATCCTTAAAACCTAAGCCTACCTTAAGAAATGTACGCTAGAGACCCTCTTACGCGTAGAACATCTTTTAACACAACAAGTGGTCTACTCACGCAACTTTCCAAATTAGTGACATTAATTCATGTTTTTCACAAAGTGTTTATATGTGATCTCGGGAATAATATACTCGTATAAATATAACACCGGTAAAAGAAGACCTAACATCTGTTGTCTCGGGTGTCGGGAGCAGTGCGGCGTTGATGGAGAAAAATATCTGACTATCAGATATGTTAGTCTCCATCATGGTCGCTCTGTCGTGGTCAGGCGTTTACATCAGGTGAGCGTCTTCACCGTCCTGTACTTGCTATATAAAAAATAACTAAAAATATATTAATTAAAAAAAACAAATTTAGCATTATCTGTAACTAGTTTGACATGATTATTCATTTAAAAATGGCCGATAACGTATTTCCATTGGAATTACGTTAAACAACCTATAAGTCTATAACCATAGAGATGACCTTTACTTTTTAGAGCACACTTGAGATTTAAACATAGTGTACACTGAGACGTAGAGTAACGACATCGTAAAACTGTTTTGTAGGCGTTTATACCTTCAATGTTGCGACTGACGTCCCCTGTGATATGATAGTAAATTATTATAAGAAGTAATAAATTTGGAAAACTGTCGTATAAAATTTAAACTCATTGCCTTTTAAGCATACAGTTCATTGTGTACTAGTTTTCCGCAACCCTTTCACTACATAGTCGTTGAGAGGTTTCAGACCTTCGTCATATTTGGTCTAGTGTGTGTTGGTTCACCAACGAAAGCAAAACCTCATTCGTTGTTTAGTGAGATTACAAACGGGCTAGTGTTGGTAGGTTTGAGTGCCTAAAATTGTTGACTGGGCCCTACACATTACTTCAACATAAACAATAATTTTGCCAGAGTTGACAAATATAACGGAGGCTTTATTAGAATAATTGTATACTTATCATCACCATTTTTTGTCAGGGACTGGCCTACTCTTGTAATAGGACTATTCATACGGAATTTGATTCTCAACCCTTCTCGTAGGCTCAATGAGGAGAAAAGGGTGGTAACGACTACGAGTTTAGGATAGCACTCGGGTAAAATTGTTTAAACCTTAGACCTCTTAATACAAATAAATAGTAGATTAGTCTTCGTTCTAGGGTTTAAAAAAAAGATTTTGTGACTAATACTGCGCATTAAAAAAATCTTTTACATTTTGCTTTCAAATAAAAGTCTTAGATAGTGCGAAACCCTTGAGTAAACACTTTCAAAGCTATTTTTTCGTAAAAAAACCGTCTCAGTTAGCGCAGCGACAAATAATGAAGCCAAATGAGAAGGTCGTGATGACTTAATAGGGATTTACGTTACGCCATTTTGTCCGGATTCAATGGAGGGCAGAGGAAAAGTATAAAAGAGAACAAGTACATTTTGTGTTTAAGAATAAATTTGACATTCGTTTTTTTATATCCCTGGTCCACTTTTTCAAAATTTCCTTTTGGCTAAAGTCACGATTTATAGTTTTATAGTTTTCGTGAGATAATATTACAACCAAGGACCTCATCGCCATCAACACTATATGTTCTGAATTGTTCACCTGATGGAACTGTGACATGTTCAGTAGACAGTTAATATACTCTGTCAACACTGCCCATAATCCAAGTTGACACATGTTTGGATATACTAACCCGTGTCATTCCATTAGCTGCAAATTTTGCACCTTTCTTGCGGAAATGCAAATAAGCCCTCGTTTTTTACGGGATGTTTTCTGGCACTGCTGTGTATTACCACTTCAATGGTTCAGTAACGAACCCAATACCTAGTAGTTAAAGGAATGCGTTAAAGAAACACAAGATGCGATCATTATTATTTCTGTCAAAAAATATATCAAACGTTACGAATCAATATGTGATAATGTTATGAGACATAAACAGCACACACCATACACTCGCACGAGCAAAGTCGCTAAAATACTTGTAGCAAGTTAAATAAACACAACTTGCGAACGTCAACAGTAAATCCAATATGTCTCGGCTAGACTCTTGCACAGAAATTCTCTTCTCCTTTTAAGAATTGCACGACGATATTTTCCAAACTTTAAACCGGTGAATTCAAAAATACAGCAAGGTTGACAGTGCGTATAACATATTTAAGGTGTACCTTTTATGGATCATATTTTTGTGGTTGTTACGGGGGTACAAGTTCCAGTATCTTAAACAGTAAATTATTGAACTTGGTATACCAATGTTGCTGAACTATCAATAATTGGACTATCCATAGTTGACCTCGAAAATCATCTCTGTTATCATCATCTATGTTGTAATTTACAAAGCCGATACTATCGATATTATCGATAGTTGGTGTATTACTATCGATATTATCGATATTTGGTGTAGTAGTTGGTGTAGTACTATCGATATTATCGATAGTTGGTGTAGTTTACAAAGCCGATATTATCGATAGTTATGTCTATATTGAACTACGATACTATCGATAGGCCGATCGGTACTATTACTTTTGTCTATCGGTGGACTATCGATAGCCTATCAATAGTCGACTATCGAGCGGCAACACTAGTCTTTACCAGTTGACCAGACTGCTTACCGCCATCTCTTAATACAGCATAACTTTAATTATAATTCGCCATTTTTCACGGTACCTTAATAGTGGTCATTTATTACCTGGAAAAATTAACAGTTGAGCCCGTAAGTCATAAATGTCGGTGGACACTTCATTTGTTTTGGAATAGCCGTGTAGCAATTTTGTTATTAAATCACCGCAGAAGTATTAAGGATTTTAGTATTTCTCTGGTGTCAAAACAGCTTTAAGCGACGAGTGGAGCTAAAAGAATGCGGGCTCCGACTTTGCAGGTTGTATCAACTATTTGTAAATAAAAAATAGAAATGCTTCGAATGACACTTCACATACATTAATATTACACGATAAACCGTTATGTCCTGTGGAATGGAATCTGTGACAATGGTTTAGTTTAATTATGTATGGACTTCACAAAATATGTACGTCATAATGAAGAAGAGGTTTACTGCTTTGAATCAGACCTTCACTTGTTCTATTAAATTAAAACACCAGTGATAAAGTAAACGACCCAAATTGCCGCTCTTGTCTTATGATATAAAATATCAATCGGTGTTCACAGAATATGTTAAAAATAAATTAAAGAGGATCGGAGTATGGAGCGCACAATGAGGAACACATGATAAGCAGTGACCTGCTATAGGTTGAAAATTTAAAAAAGCTTATACATAAAACTTTTAAAAACAGTCTTATTATTAATGAGAAGATCGAGATATATGAACCAAACTAGTGTGTCTTGTCCCTTGACCTTTTCCAGGATGTCAGAATTAATATAATTCACGACACGTCACGCAAATCTTATTAGTAGGACAAAATAACGAGGCTCCGAGAAATTTGTGACAACATATTCCGTCATGAAGGGGAATTATTATGAAGGTACCACTTGTGTTTCCAAGAATATCTTTATCTATTCGTTACGACGATGTCTACAGTAAGCTTCGTTCAAAGCCAAGTTAATAAATAAAAATAGCTTTATCTGTACGACATTCAAACTGTACTATATAATCTCAACTGAGGTTTTTTTATGCCAAAAAGTGTACAGGACGGACAGAACGCTCACTTGATAGTAAGTGACACCATGACAGAGCGGCATTGATGGAGACCAACAACTGATAGACAGTTATTATTCTCTATCAATACCGCATTGCGCCTGTTACATGAGATAGCAGATATTAGGTCTCTTATAACCGGTAATTTCACTAGACACAGTGCCCTGTTCCCGAAACACAGAAGTGAAAAACATGTCTATTTCACGGAATAATATCTGGCAATACGATGGCACCTACTCACACGACTCAGTATCAAGTCTACCACCTAGTAAAATACATGCATATTTTACATATCAACAATACAGACCAGTAAAAACATGTTCACATACATAAATGTGCTGCACGGGTATCAGACCCTGAACTTATGGTGCAATAGGTGAAATCGCAATCATTAGACCACATGGGTCAATGAATTTGTCAATTTGCAATCGCTGGTGGAACGAGCTCAACACAAAAAGATGCCTTATTCTCCTTTAAGTAAACTATAGTTTGCGAATTATACGACTTGCAATCCCAAAGTATACTTTCGATTAAAAGTCTTAGTTTATTTAATTTAATGTGATGATACCAGTTGATCGAATGCAAAATCAGAGGATATCTCATCACTAGAGTTATGGTGGTAGACTCGGTACTTCATCTAGAAAGGTACCACCGCAGTGCAAGATATCGTCCCATGAAATAGGAGTATTTTGCAATTTTGTGTTCCGGAATGAAGGCACTGTAGCTCGTAAAATACTGGGTATAAGAGACCTAACATCTGTCGTCTCAGGTGATGAGCGCTGAGCAGTTCTATCTTCTATTCAACCTATCGCAGTCCACTGCTGGACATGGGTCTACCCCATTTTGCACCAGATATCCCGGTTCTCCGCTTTTCTCACCCAGCCTCCACCAGCGACCTTTCGCAAGTAAGAATAATGACTACCTACTATTATTAATTTCCTCCAACATTGCTTCTGTCATGGTCAGGCGTATTACTTACCACCACTTGAGCATACTGACTGTTCCGTTCACTTACGGCATAAAAGTATGTTATATCAAACACACATTTTATAGCAGATAAAGTAAACAAAACTACCTACGCTATATTATTTTTTTTAAAAAAAAGAGCATATTTTTATTTTTTTCTGTAAAATTTTATATTTTGTTTTGTGATTTTGTAAAGGTCAATAAATGGTATTTCTTTCTTTTCTTTCTTTCTTTCTTTACCACTTAATAATTCAAACAAGTACAGTCCACCTGCGTATCAACACAAAACTGTACCAGATATTGCTCTGTTTATTCCGCGTTAAGATTGATGAAGACAAGGCCGAGTAAACATGTCACCCAACAATTAACGCTTCCTGGTCTTAGCAGGACTCAAGGGAGGGACCAGTGTGAGTGATGGCCCACACTGATTGCTGAGCTTGTAAAATCTAGTGCGGTGTTGCAGTTGTAACAAGTTAGTACCACATCTACCTATTATGGCTATGGCAAATCCCTTTTCGGGGTTTTTTTGGACATAATTACTGTGTGGTTTGACTGTACCATATTAAAAGCATATTAATAATTTGTAAAAGTTATGGTGAATTAATATCGCAAAAAAGTATTATAACGTTAATATATACGTTTTATTTGAATCTTTTTACAGAGTACGACAAAATTTGGGAATCTGTTACTAGTTGAAATATATATGTAATTTTAAGAATAAATACTTTATTTATGGTTCTAACTTTAACACAGAATTTGTAAAGTCATAATATTACTAAGTATAGCAGTGGAAGGCATCATCTTTATTACGCAGAAACTCATTTAGCATTTACTCATCAAGCAGACACTCAAAACGCTTAATTTTACAAGCAGGAATCATGTTTAGGTATACATTTGAAAACCTACAATAATTAAAAAGCAAGATCCATCATATCGCAGAAAGTTCACAGCCACAATCGTCGATTAGCATACTTTTCATGTTAATTTATGAAGCATGCAAGCAAGAATGCAGCATACAAGCAAGCATGCAAAATGCAAGTAAAATATGTAGCATGCAAACAAGCAGGCAACAAACAAGCAAGCATGCAGCATGCATCTGTCTCGGATGGTTTTGGATGACAGATGTATGGCTTAGCTGTTGCGTTACTTACTTAGATCAGAAACTAAATACTCGCATCACCTTCTCGACGTTAACATATTAACTGATATGTAGAATTTATTAAAGTAAGGGTCGGTGGAGTTAGGTTGTGTAGATTCAAAACCTTGACTCTACACGAGCCACAGCGCAATCCTTTTATGGTCGTCTTGTCAATATTTTACATAAAATGTTTTTTGGTGGGATAACTTACATTCGTTTTGTACAAAAATTGTCACTAACTATATATGGGCTCACCAGCCTGAAATAAATGATTGACTTGAATTGAATAAAGCGATTTTTTTCTGTTTGAGCGATATATTATATTTAAGTAACAGCTTAAGTGAGTCGTCCTATTTTCCTGCTTCCTGCTTGTTCATTTTTTTATATCAAATGATGGTTTTATTGACAATAGTCGGAAACAAATAGACGGTGATATTGAATAATGGCTCAGCATTCGTTGATTTATGGAAACAATGAATCCCTTTGTTGTTCAGTTTATTGGGATTCTTTGTGAATGAAAATATATTTAGTTAAATCTACGAGTGTATAGTAGCTATCAATATAATATGCAAAAGGTATTAAATGCATTGGATCTTCGTTTGGAGATAAAATTGATTACTATTATAAAATTAAAACGACATTATTAAATTAAAGCTTACTTTATTTAACTGCATAACATTTTGCAATTTAAAAACAAATTGTTTTGCAGATATACTCGTATAAATCACATTGTCCAGAAATAAATGATTAAATTCAGTTCACAAATTTGACTGTCGTCTGTTGCATAAGTTTTGTTGTTTTTAATAATCATTGATATATATATGTCATCCTATTCAAATTAAGATTTTGGGAAAGATACAGGACTTAGAATACAGTTTTACTAAACCCAGATCCGCTTGAGTTAAAAAAATATTATTCCCTGATCCCTGATAGTTATTATTAGTTAAAAATTACATAAAGAGGCTGATTACTTACGTAATTGACCTTTGATTAGGAATCCTTTGATGATTCAAACACCCACAGTGTTTGAATTAATAGCTTAGGCTAGTCTGTTTTTCCCCAGCTGCTAATTTATTTGTTGATAAATTATACTTTGAAAGTAGATTTATTTATATTTTTGTCAATTAATTTATCAACGACCCATCTTAACATTAAAACTCACAGAGATTTTCCAATTCTAAAAATACAATAATGGACTCCTAAAAATTCATACAAATGACTACCTTATTATGACGTCACGCTTCAGTAGTTAGTGTGCATAGTTTATGAATTGTGTACTACAACTATATTAAATGTCGCGTTTATGAAAACGGTTTCATAGCAAAAGTTGCTTTAAATTGTATATGTGTGTATTGTATAATGAAAATTTGGTTTAATTTTTTTTGACAATTAATGTACTTTTAAAATGGACTTCCCACCTAACTTTAAAGAATAATAAAATTCATAAAACATGAGTTTTCGAGGTGAGATTACGCAAATTGTTATTTTAACCCAGATTCGTAATAATATGAAATAGTTTCCACGAATCCAGGACCCAGTCATCATGCCTATTGTATGGTCTTATTTTTACGTACCTCGTATAAATTCCATTATAATACTATTAACTCAAAAGACTCGTGGATACAACTCGAATATATCCGAAAACTATTTGGATCGATGCCAGAGGCGCAATAATGGCAGCTATTGCCGTAAATCTAAGCCACGTGTTGAATCGTATTATGTAGATACCCAACTAAAAAAAGACTTTCTCAGTCCACATTCCAACTTCAATATAAATTTAGGCAACTAAAATTTGTTTTGTTTCTCCTCGATTTCTAAGCACTTTTCGTAGAGATTTTCCTTCTCAGAAAAACGTCGTCTTCGACTCCAAGAGGCATTATGCCAAAACAATCCATACATTAGGAAGTCAACTAGCGTGCCTTTAAAGGAGTGTTCAGTCACGGAGGTGACTCGCTGACTTATCGCTGGTAGTTAGCTACGATTTCTGAACTAACAATTCACGCCAACTTCGTGGATTTCGGCACAGCGTAAGGCATAGGCGGTTTGCATATATGTAGATGATTAAACAAAAATGGGATGAGGGCACTGTAGCTAGTAAAATTACCGGGTATAATTTTTGTTACAGGGTATGTACTTAGTTTTGGACCAGAAAGTGCTGTGTAAATATCAGTGGATATTAATTTACTATTTAGTTAACCAAGTTGGCACTTAAGTAGCACTTAAGTATTGTGAACACAAAATTTTAAACGAAAAACGAGTAACAGGTATTTGCATAAAAACCATTTACGTAGAAATAAGAGCTTGCTGGTAATTATTTTCAACTCATCCAACTCGTTCGCCATTCAAATATTTTTTTTGCTTAATCACCATGATAATTAAAAAGAGACGATCAATATTTTTTAATCCACATTTAATTACCCGGATATGGTAAGCATGCATTAAAAGAAGATTTTTTAAAGTCGCCCTTACGGTTATGTGGGTACAAACCCTTACAACAGGCATCACGTCTACTGCTGAACTAAGTTTAACCCTTTTAACGCCAATGTCACGTAAAGGCGTCAGAAACAATAGGTTTTCTATTGCGTCTTGTTTCCTGGCGTTCAATGGGTTAATCAGTTTAATTGCCAGCTATCCTGTTATTCAGACACAAGAGAGCTTTATCAAGTCATCGCTCCATCATAATGGTGGATGTCCCACGTTATGCTTGCCAAGATGCAGTCTACATCCAGAATTCGTATATTCCATTGAGCATCTGTCCTGCGATGCGATCGACCCAGTTGGAGAGATTTCTAAAGCTTCATAAGGAAACTATGTTGGTAACTAATTCCACTCGCGAATATTTAAAATCATCATTTAGATGATGGTTGGATAAATGAGAGATATTTGAAGTATACTCGTACTTGCAGTTCTCTCGATCGCTCATTTTTATTTTATTTTAAATTTGATTACGTTTGACTGCTATATAACCTGAAAGTTAGTAACAATGCAGTCTAAGGTGATTCACGCAATTTAAAAAAAAAATCCGATTCACTCTTGCCCTCAAAGCCCCACACACTCTCCGAAATGCAACCTGTAGAAGACGGACAGACACGATTCTAATAACATATTTCCCATTATTTTGCTTTTATGTCAGTGGATATTTATTTATTTATTTAGATATTTAATTATATAATGTATTATGTCAGACTGTGCTTAAGCTAAATCACCAAACATATCCTTTATATTTTTTTTTACAATGAGCTTACTGCTCAAAGAACCTGTATTACTTAAACCACCAAGAAATCTTAGATCTTACTTCGAGCCTCCCGCAAAAACACCCAGTAACTCAGATGTACGAGTGGGGCAAACTTTCCAAAGCTTGTAACCAAGACCACGGCGCAAATTCCCAAGGGTGCAGAGGCGGAAATACGACGAACACTAGGTTTTATTTGCCGTCACATATTACTAGGACCTGGCTTGTATGAGCGGCAATAAACTTATATGTTGTAGGTGCTTTGTATGTGTGTAATTAAGGTGAGTGAGCCGGGGTTACTTTGTAAGCCGGCTTGCCTTGCCGACCGTCTACATGAGTTTCTCCGTAAACAACGTTAAGTACGAGTAATAATGGATTTGAAGATTGTTTGTCGGCGTTTTGTATTTTGCAGAGGATTTTACAGAAAATCGTTGTACTATATTGTATTTAAGCTTATTTATTATTTTTAAGTCAAATATATGGTTGGATTGAAATGATCTGGAAATAAACTTGCAGCCACTCTGCTAGTCCATTGTTAAGTTCAAATAATTGCTGAATGCAGTATTTTAGAGTAAATATTTATTATGTTTAAATGTACATGTTTAATTGAGCTAAGGAGCAATACAAGTGACATTTTTTATTTTTCTACCTACATAGATTTATCTTATTCTAAAATAAGGAAACATGCAGGTACCTACAATTGCCATACATAACAATATTATAATTTTAACTCTAAAAGAATGGATTCGGGATTATGGCACTGCAGCTAGTAATATTACCGAGTATGTGATATTTAATATCTGTCGTATCGGGTGACGTGCAAAGGGCAGTGTTGGCGGAAAATTATAACTGCCTACTATTATTATTAATTTACATCAACAATACAATGCATTTGTCATGGTTAGGCGTATCACTTATCACCAGGTGAGGTAGTATTCCCGGTCAATTAATGTCACAAAAAATATTTTAAGATTATTTCTCCCCCTTTCATCACCATACCTCTTCATATGCTTGGCCCAATATCACTAGATAGCCAAGTCTAATATTGAGAGTTAGTGACTCATTAGTCTGGACTGTTGCCTTCCGATCTGGAGGGTGTAGGTTCATTTCCCGCTTACTCCCAAATCCAAATCACGCGTCTTTTTGAATTTTCGAAATTACATTTATGTTTATCCGACGCTCCTACGGTGAAGGAAAATATTGTGAGAAAAACTGAGCGAAGACATTCAATGATTGTACATGAAGTCGTCCAACCCACATTGGGCCCGCGTGGACGACTAAGACCTACACTCTATACGGGTAGACTAGTGCCTCTCAGTAGGAACGTAATGATAAGCTGATGATGAGTACAATCCCACTCCCCGCAAATTTCGCCAAACTCCACCAGCGACCTTTTGCCGACGTGCAAACTAAATTATTAGTCAAATTACAAAATCAAAACAAGGATATTAGCTATCTGGGAATCAGTACCGCGGCTTGGCACACGCCTGACACGCATATCCCAACTTTATTAGCAAGATACCTCCCAGTTCCAAACACTATCTAACTAATGGGTTTTGATAAATGACTGTTGTAGACTAACGATTCGAAACATTAATTATTTCCTTTGATACGGTTCGCTCGTTATATCGCTTGATATATGAGATGAGTTATTACCGAAGTGCTTTTTGGATTTATGTTTCTATGTGCACTATGGGTGTCTCAGTTTCGATTTAGGGGATATCCGATACAGTCGCCATTTTGGATTTTAAATATCATAGCTTTTATTTGTTGTGACAGACAAAACGTGGTTTTTAATAATTAAGTTTGCAACTAAAATCCTAATCTCCTCCAGTAGCGTGCACAGAGATTATGTGTAGGGTGTGTGAGTGACAGTAATCGCAAAAACAATAAATAATGTATGGTTTTGTCATATTGAGTGCTGCTGAAGACAACAGATCGCCTATGGTTTCAAATCTGTAGCGGAAAATGAACGAATAAGTGGGTATCATTTAATTTGTTGGCGATTTTCCTGGGTTGTCTGGACGCACAGGGTATGCGCTGCATATTTGCATATATGGAGGGCACGTCACTGATATCCTCCATTGTAAAGTGATACAAATAAAAGTTACAACTTCTTAAAGCTGGTCTATTGATGCTAGACATTGTAGCATTTAGACGTTAAGACAGATGGTCTGATAGTGCTTCTGTCGCTTATAATTACCAGCAGTGACTATAAAAAGTGTCACAGTACCGCTGCAAACGTGTGGTAAAACCGTAAATAAGTTCGATGTGTTTAGTAGTTTCAATGCCTTTCGCTTCCATTCTTACGAAAACAATATGAAAACACACATTATGTTTTGAAGTAAAAAAAAACAAAATTCTAAAATACCTAATATTTTTGTAATGCTTTTATAATTTTATAATTATATGAAGTAGCATTTAACTCAACCACAATATAAGATATACCCAATATGAATGTAGACCTATTTTTACAAAAACAAAAAGTTTGATTAAACATCATTGTGTTCGGTAAATTTCAGACTTAAAGAGTATATTTTATTATATCATACCTAACCCATATTTACTAGATAATGCTAGACAATAAAAATGTTATATTTACTACCACGTTCAAATTGTTTACAGTCATTAAATTTAATCATTTGATAATACTCGTATTTAATTTAGAGACTCATTATTAACATCAATAAATACACGTAAGCCGTAACAACAAATTGAGATAATCTACATGCTGAATAGATAAAATGTGCTCCAAATTGCAAAGTATCGACTATCCTGATTTATATTTGAATACATTTGCATGATGAAACTGTATTAATGAGTAAAATTTAATTTTTACTAGGTGGTAGACTCGATACTGAGTCGTCTAGGTAGGTACCACCGCAGTGTCAGATATCATCCCGTGAAACAGGAGTGTTATGCACTTTTGTGTTTCGGGATGAGGGCACTGTAGCTAGTGAAATTACCGGGTATAAGAGACCTAACATCTGTTGTCTCGGGTGACGGGCGCAGTGCGGCATTGATGGAGGACAATAACTATCTATCAGTTTTTGGTCTCCTTTAATGCCGCTTTGTCATGGTAGGCGTATCACTTACCATCAGGTGAACGTCCTGACCGTCCTGTACACTTATAACATAAAAAATATGTATGATTGCATACTGTTGATTTAATCACCGCTGACAGATATATCAAAAACAATGGGTTTCCTATTGCGTCTAGAATCCTGGTGGTTAAAAGGTTAATTCCCAAGATATTCAAAGTACTCGTGCTTAAGGTAAATTCTGTATAACAATAGCGGTCTTTTAGGTACTTATATAGATCCGATAATATTCCGTTCTGATGAATAAAAAAAATACGAGTTGTATTTCCCAACAACTACTAAATATAATAACTCCTCGGTAAAACTTTTCGAAATCAATCCAAAATGATATGTTTTATACGAGTATAAAACTCTCGCTCGTGTGGATCTTGTAAAGATTAAGCCCAACTCTCCGGCAACAGACTTAAATGCCATGAAATATAACAGCCTTACCAAATTACACCTATACAGGAATCGTCACAGGCAGTATCACACGCGACATCCCTGTCGTGGCGTAACGGACGACGTCATATCTCAAACATATACTTAGCGAGGAGTGATTAAGCGTTGTCCTCATACCTCTGATATATGGAGAGAACCTGGATATAAAATATACTGGATTATCATTGATATTTTGTTCCGAAATTTCGCGAGAGTTATTTTCTTATTATTTGTACCTGTGTCTGCCAATATAATATCGGAATAAAAAGTATACGAGAGTAGCTTATTTGGCCATAATTTGAGATCATCATCATCATCATCAGCTCATTAAACGTCCCCACCGAGGGGCACGAGCCTACTCGTAGGGTGATTAGGCCTTAGTCGTCCACGCGGGCCCAGTGCGGATTGGACGACTTCACACACAACCTTCGAATTCTTCGTAGGCGTGCATGAAGGTTTCCTCAAGATGTTTCCTTCACCGTAAGAGCGTCGGATAACGTACATATATTTCGAAAATTCGAAAACACATTGGTACGTGTTGGGATTGAACCTCAGCCCTCCTGGTAGGAAGGCGACAGTCCACACCACTGAGCCACCGACGCTCTTTCGAGCGAATTTGAGATCGCAGGACCTATAAAAGGCATGGTAGAAATGAAACCTTCTCTAAAAAATGTTTCGTATATAAATGTACTTGCAGTTAGGGTATGTGAAAATTAATATATTCTTTGGTCTCCACACAGAACATAATATATTTATTTTCATCATGATCAGTTAGACGGGTATTGAAAACACGTGAACAATAAAATGCGATAAAAACGTTTATCACTTACGTATTTCTTATTTGAAATGCATCAAATAAATTAATGTCTTGAGCTCGCTCCAACATATGTAAATATATAGTAGTACCTAACTATTATGCCTTATTAGGCAATCTCAACTGCACTGCACACCCACTGGGTGCTTTAAGGTAAAAGTTTCAAGAAATTATCTTTAAAAATCTACTCCGACTAACTGAAACTACTAGGAACACATAAGTGAACGGTAAGTAGACACAAACTTTTAATAATATTAATTACATATAAAAATTGTAAGGTTTTTATCTTCAAAACAAAAGTTTTTCTAAGAAGGTACAATAATGGGTAACCATTAAAAATATTCACAAAGCAGACTCACATTCTTTCCTACGTGCTCAGCGCAAGTAACTCATAAAAGCGTATGTAAGCAAGCTGTATATCAACTCATGAACATGGACTCATAAAATAAAGCAGAATGCGTAACGATCGGCTAAAAGCAAGTCGTCGGCGAAGATTTATGTAGCGAGGTGAGATGCCCCGTCGACCGAGTGGAACGTACACTCCAATCCTCAAGCTAAAGCATGTATATCTGACATTTACAAGATTTAATGTTAATAAAGTTGGAAATTAATGAGGTGCATTAATTATTGATCGTATATTGTAAAGTAAAACCGATTCATGCCATCAATTGTTCACTCATTGAATAAAATAATAAATAAATATCCACTGACATTCACACAGCGCCATCTAGCCCAAGTTAAGCGTGAAGCCTGTATTATGGGTACTAAACAACGGATAACATACTTATATACATCATTTTGTAAATACATACATTATATACAAAGAATACACCCAGACCATTATAACAGACATGTTCATGTACACAAATGTTTGTACTGCCCGGGGATTGAACCCGGAAACCTTGGTGTTGCAGTCGACCTCTCAACCGCAACACCAAATGGGTCGTCAAAACCCATTACATTGTATATCGGAACTATGTTTATGCTAACGTAACTGGTAAAGATCTTAAAATATTTCAACAAATAGAGGCTGATAGAAACATATTGTTACGAGCTGGGGTTCCGGATAAATTATTGCCAAACACGAAGAATAACACGGTAACACACTTTATTAATTAACCAATATTAATCACACACAACACTAATTACACTTTAACTCTTCACACTGTTATATCACACTCGACGATCCCTTAGATATCGCTGTATCACTCGCTTCTTCCTTGTAGTCGCAGGTATTTCGCTCTTCGTTCGCTCTTGAGTAGAACACAAGACTCCCGGCGCACCCGTCGGCCCGCCTTATATACCTGTCCGGCCGCTGAGCTCGAAGCGTCGACGTCATTCTACATAGTTCGCGAATTATCTAGAACATACTACACTCTTTGCTATTTGACAATTCGCATGTCATACTCTATGGATTGTCTGTGGACTGACGTCACATATTAGCCGCCATATTTAATGACATTTTAAATACGTCAATTCGTAACACTGCCCCCTTCCAAGAAATGCTCGTCCCGAGCATTATCTCCATAGAAACGCGCTAATCGATCCACATGAACAATCTTGGATGCTCCTCGTGGGTGCTTGCGTATACGGTACGTGACGTCGTTAATTTTGGTTATAACTTGGTACGGTCCATCCCATTTGGCTTGAAGTTTGGGAGACTTTCCTTTGCTTCGAAGTGGGTTATGTAGCCATACCAATGAACCTTCTTCAAAACCTTGATTGTTTATGTTGCGATCGTAACGTGTTTTGGCCCTCTCCGATGACTGCTGTTGTTGGGCAGTTGTAATTGCTGCCCTGTCTACATGTTGTTGAGTCCGCCAGGCGTTAATTTGCTTGCGGCAGTTGGAGCGAAGATGGCCTTTGAGCCCACAGGAATAACATCTAGGGATAAATCTCCGCAAATATCGACAATCAGCCGTTTCGACGACTTCCCTGATGTGGTGGGTTCTTTGGTCTTGTCGCACTGCTTCCACTTCCAACGCATGGGCCAAGGCGTCCTTTAGAGTAGCGTGATGTCCAAGTCGCACAGCTGCTCTCACCTCCAAATCCCGTATGCCATCCACAAAGGCCTGCACCAATATCTTCTGAGCTAGTATGGGCTCTGTTCGATATGCTTTACGAACAAGCTTCTCAATCTCCAATCCCCACTGTTGTAAATTCTCATCAACGCGCTGGACCCGTTCTTTAAGCTGAGCGCGAAACACATGTTCCAAATGAGCATCACCGAACCTGGATTCCAGTGCTTGCACCAACTGTCCATATGTCACATCGTCGCCAAGAGTTTCAAGAACAGACAATGCTTCGCCCCTTAGGCCCAATGTTAGCGCCGTCAGTGCCTGGGATTCCGTCCACGAGTTCATTTTCTTAACCACCCCGAACTGTACTTTGTACGCCGACCAAGACGTTGTCCCATCAAATGGCGGCACTTTAACGCCTTTTGTTGAAGGCGCGCAACCAACGGATAGCGGGCTACCGTTGGTGATCTTTAGCTCCTTCACTTCCTTCTTGAGGTCGGCAATCTCGACGAAAGCTTCCGTAATCCGTTTCTCATGATGGCCGACTTGCTCCCTAATTTCTTGAAGATCCTTCACAAACTTTGTATGGATGTCCTTGATAAGGAGCATTTGTTCTTCTTGTCGACGAGCCTGTTCCTCCTTATCGGCTTGGAGTTGCGCTTGTAACTGTCGAACTTGTTCCTCCTGTCGGCGAGCTTGTTCCTGTAGCAACGCCATCAATGCAGCCATATCGAAAGTGGACGCTGCAGAGGCCGTAGATGGTCCCGCCACACCTTCTGTTGCAGTCGCTGGGCTGCCCGATGTTGGCGACTCTTCAAACCGGCTCCTGTCCATAGCGGCTTGTCGCTGGCTTCTAGTACGAACATCGTCCGTATCTTCCTTCGGTAACACAGGCATAATTTATCCCACTTCTGACACCAAATGTTACGAGCTGGGGGTTCCGGATAAATTATTGCCAAACACGAAGAATAACACGGTAACACGCTTTATTAATTAACCAATATTAAATCACACACAACACTAATTACACTTTAACTCTTCACACTATTATATCACACTCGACGACCTTAGATATCGCTGTATCACTCGCTTCTTCCTTGTCGCAGGTATTTCGCTCTTCGTTCGCTCTTGAGTAGAACACAAGACTCCGGCGCACCCGTCGGCCCGCCTTATATACCTGTCCAGCCGCTGAGCTCGAAGCGTCGACGTCATTCTACATAGTTCGCGAATTATCTAGAACATACTACACTCTTTGCTATTTGACAATTCGCATGTCATACTCTATGGATTGTCTGTGGACTGACGTCACATATTAGCCGCCATATTTAATGACATTTTAAATACGTCAATTCGTAACACTATACTGACTTAGGATTGTTGGGCAGAAGCGATAAATTAATAATGACTGTTCTGGATCGAAAACTGATATGACTGCTATAAGTAATTATAACAAAATTATGTAAATCACTCCTAAATGAAACAAATGCTTTTATGAAAACCGCATCAAAATTGCTTAAGCCAAACGCGAGATAATCGCGGACAAACATACATATTAACAGGTAAAACTGAGAACCTCCTTTATGAAGTCGGTGAATAATAAAAAATACTTATAAGTGCCCATCACTACTCGTAGCTTTTACTTATAGTTTTTGAAACTATGCCGCATATGCTCGTCTTACGTCTATATAAGTAGATACGATGTCCTCGATAAAAGTGTAGGTAAAAGTTATGAAGATTAAAATAAATCTGCATAGTAATTGTACTAAAAACCTTTATAAGTTCCTTGCTTAATAATTATTTAAAAAAAAAAAAAATATTTACAAAAATAAATAAAAACGCCTTAAAGTCAATGTCCACCACCTCGGGGTAAATTTAAAAAGCGCATATTCCTGCAACCAATGAACTTTAACAAAAAGCAAATAAAACTGGGTCAGTTTGAATACAGTGCAAATGAACCTTTGCGAATGTAAAACATCAACAGAAACCAGTGCACTAAGTTTAGCCGGGCGAGGGCAAAAATTAAAGCCATTATAAAAAGTTTTGAGGTAAATAGCTCGCATGGGAGCGACCGCTTTTTGGCTCAGAAAAAATATTCGTGGAGGGCGTCATAAAATTTAAGGATTTCTTGAGAATGTACGCGGGAACGAGGAACTCCGGGGCGGATTTCTTTTATTATTACAGGTAAACATTATTTTCTTACAGGTATGAATTTAGGCTACTTTTGTGTTATTAAAAAAAATATTAACAATAAATAATGTGTACTACACCTAAAAACGGCATCGGTGGCTCAATGGTCTGGACTGTCGCCCTTCTACCGGAAGGGCTGAGGTTCAAATCCCGCCATTCGAATTTTCGAAATTACATGTACGTTATCCGATGCTCTTACGGTGAAGGAAAACATCTTGAAACCTGCGTACGCCTGCGAAGTGATTCAAAAGTTGTGCGTGAAGTCGTCCAACCCGCACTCGGCCCGCGTGGACGACTAAGGCTTATCACCCTATACGGGTAGGCTCGTGCCCCTCAGTGGGGACGTTTAATGAGCTGATGATGATGATGACACCTAAAACATTATAATATATTTAGAATGAATGGTAGCACATTTTAGTCTTAAGCCAAAATAATAAATAAATATAGATGTTACTAAAGGTTAAACCATTAATCCCATCTTATCGGACTATTGGGCTACAAAAAAAACGAGAGTAAGAAAATAAATATCATGAGGTTAATTACAGTTATATGGTTAGATATAAAAAATATGAATGAATCTGTATTATGTAAGAGGAATCGTCTCCTTTTGCAAGTGCAATTTTGCATTCACTTAAAAAATAAAGCTGCGTTAACAACAAATACTTGTGCATATGTACATAAAAAGCCAATTTCCAGTACTGTTAAGGCAGATTGGTTGTACTTTCTATTATATCAAAGGTTTCTGCCGTTTCTTTCACACAGAGAGGCCCGGTCCGATGCCGGATATTACAAGCTTATACCAGCCTGGGGGAGCAAGGATACTGGTCTGCGTTTGATGAGTTTTGCTTTAGATTCTTTATTTGTATGTGAATGCAAACGTATGAAAACTAAGACAGCCGAACATGTAAAATATATGTTAGTTTATACAGGATAAGTTCTCGAGCATATTACATTTACCTATATATCAATGTATAAGCAATCATTTCCACATCTTAATAATTATCATCAACCTATAACATGCCACTGCAGAGGCCTTCGCGTACAGCATAGTTATGGAAAGAAAGAAAATATTTTATTTGGTCACAAAAACAATATTTCTTAATATTCAATTACTGGCTTATTGGTGTGAATAGTTAAAGAAAAAAAAATCGTGAGGACGCCTGTGAAGAGATTCAAAGGTTGTGCTTGGAGCCGGCCAATCCGCATTGGGCCCGCGACTTGGATGACTAAGGTATATACACCCTGCACAGATTGGCTCGTGCTCCTCGGTAACCGTTTTATGAGGTGTGCATAATGATGATGATACAATTACTGGTACAAAAAATCTAAGTCAGTTCTTTGCCAAATAGTAGTAACAATATATGCTTATAATGATCAAATCACGTATTTGTAGAAGAAAGATAGGTTTCGTATTTCGTTTAAAGATGATTTTTAATAACTAAGTCTTGCCTAAGATAATGCTAATAAGCAATTATTGACACTGCAATAACTTATCAATGTTGTTATAAACATAATTTTTACCAGTACATTATAATTATTTATTATGTTGATAAGAACTATAGATATAAAACAAATTGATATCATGAAGTTGACCTTAATTTTACCCTGATAGCAATTTCTACAGAAGTAGCTAGCGCTACTATAAGGTTCATTGATCGCTACAAAGATTTCTCAGGACTATGAAGTTATAACCCAAATAGTTCTGAGAACTACGGATGGTTGCCCAGCCGTCAATATATGTAAAGCTTTCATTTCACTGGGTACTCGTAACTAACGAGATATATTACCGAAACCTCAATGAGAACGTTATCGAAATAGGCACTTGAACAATTTCAATCAACATTTTGAGTTCCCGTTTGTATTTTATTTGAAAAGTTCAAGATGATTCAAGAGAACTAAAGTTACCGACATAGCCTTCCGGATATACAAGTTGAAGTGGCAGTGGGCTGGTCACGTATGTCGCAGAACCGATGGCCGTTGGAGCAGACGACTTCTGGAGTGAAGACAACTTACGAAAGGTGGAGGCTGGATGAGAAAAGCGGGAGACCGGGATAGCTGGCGTAAAATGGGGAAGACCTATATCCAGCAGTGGACTGCGATAGGTTGAATAGGAAGATGATTCCAGATAGTAAATACGAATAAGAAAAAAAATGAAAATGTATCTGTTTCATGTTACTACATGATAAAACTTTATATAACCTACAGGCGAAGCTACAAACCATTTGAATGTTTTTATGTTATAAACGCTCACCTGATTATGACAGAGCGGCATTGAAGGAGAACAACAACTGTTAGATAGTTATTTTTCCACGTTATTGCAGTACTGCGCCCAACACCAGAGATAGATATGTTAGGCCTCTCATACCCGGTAATTTAATTGAATTTAAAGAAAATACCGTACTGAGCTCGAATAAGCAACATTTTGGACACTCGAATACTTGTATGCCATATTTTTTACAGTTGTCGTGACGATATTAAATAGATAATTAAAAAAGACATAAATGTATAAAAATTATGTGAAACTCTTTCGTATTAATTCTATTTGGTAGTTTAGATAAAAAAGGAGGTAATAGTGCTTTTAAGAAAATGCAAATGCTTTGCCTCATGTGGTTACGGATGATTGATGCGTCAAGATATAACAGTTTTAGATAATTGAATAATGGCTATGCCATCCACTTTATAAAAAAAGTAGAAACTTATCTGAAAGTGTATGTTTTGCCTCTGACCACCTAAACACTCTTATACGTAGTGAAGCGGTTGAGACGTCAGGTACCCCTTGTGTTCGATTCCCGGGCAGTATAAACAAATGGGTGCATGAACATGCCTGTTTGTATTGATCTGGGTGTTTTCTATGTATAATATGTATCTATTTCAAAAAAAAATATTAGTACGTTTATCAGTTGTCTAGATGGCGCTGTGTGAATGTCAGTGGATATGTATTATTTGACTTTATTTTCTTTCGACTTTTAAAAATATTATGTTTCTCTGAATAAAGTCGCTGGTGGAGGTTGTATGTAGAGTAAAGTATAAGTGATATATGTTTATGTTACCAATTAAAGTTACATGTATAAAAAACATTTTTCAATATTACTTAGAGAGACGAGAGCAAAAAAGCTTAACATTTTCTATCGGGTCCATTACCTAACGCTATTCACGTGAAACTATTATTTTATACGGAATCACATTTCCGTTAGGTTGCGCTTAGCGTTATTGTAAATATAAGGATACAATACTATCTACTTACATTATCGATAAACGAGAACATGAGTACTGAAATTTAATTAAACGGAATATTTTGAAGCGTATTTTCTATTGGATTTGTTCCATAGTTTCCAATTCAGAATCAAGTTAGTTCGTAATTGAGGGCGTCTCCGAGAAAATTCCTCTTCATGTTTCGCGGAAAGTAATTATTCGAGCAATCGAAAATAGGACATCGAATATGAATTGTTAATAAATTGTTTGCGTTACTAATAACTGTTTTAATAAATAATCACGGCCAATTATTTTTCCAAGTACAAATAAAAATATGATATTAATTATTTTTTATGAAGATCCATACTAATGGTATTAATGTTTAATTATTTGGCCTGTTTGTTTATCCGCCTTTTGCGGTAAATCGGAGCGACGAATTGACCTGATATTTAGGAGATCATTGACAGAAGTGATATACGCTACTTTTTGCTACTTGATAACACCTCACTACCGTAAAATGAGTGACAGTTTGTAAAGCATTACGCGATTTTCAAGACACGAGTGTGAGGAGAAGCAGTCCGCATATATATGAAACTCTAGTGATATGCTATATATTGGTAAAAAAATGTGTATCTTTTTTTTTATAAACTTAGTCCCCCTTAAAAGTCAACCTTGAGCTTAAATTAGTACATGCATTATAAAAATTTGTATAAGAAATACATGTCTTATACGTTTTTAATTTTTACCCAGCTCCTAAAA
>PQWD01012635.1:0-103649 GCA_019425675.1 Leucinodes orbonalis | reverse complement strand
TTTTCATCAACAAAATTTGTGATATGTCCCCAATGGCTGTTTTTGACTCCATTTAAGGTCTTTAGAAATTTAAATGATTTCTGATCATTTAATTAAATGGGAGGGTCATAAAGTGGTAACTATTCATAGCCATGACATAAAAAACATTATGACGAAATTCTGTTAACCCTCTCAAAAGCTCTGTTTTTGTTTTTCATGCATTTAAAATTTTAATGCAGTTTAATTATTTGTTCCTTGGTCGCAAACTGTCCCAACCACTATAAGGCCAGCTTCAATGAGGGGCTATATAAATTTCTTTTAATTGGACTGCCAATTCTGGTCCTTTAGTAGCAGGCTGGGAAAAGCTTGTAATAACAGGTTGCTGAAATGTTTTATTTCAAACCCCCTTATCATTAAAAAACTTGGAACTATGGTCCGCAAAGTTCTGGATGAGTTTTCCTTTCCATTGGTCACAAAACCACTAACTCTGTCTTTACGCTCGTTATATGACACGTGGCTTTAAGTGACATTTCATTCAAAATTACCATGCACAAACGTTCTTGGACATTTTTAAATGTTTTGTGTTGCAGATCTGATTTGTGACAAAATATTTTTGTTCAAGCCAGGTTATATCTGCCAAAGTTATAAGGTTGGCAAGTGTTTTCGGCGATGGAAGGTATAAATATTCTTCTAAAAAAATCTTATACCCTTTGGGCTCTGTGTGAAAAATTGAATAGAGCAATTAATTTTTCTTCTAGTAAATCTGCGTACCTTTATCACCTTTCTTTGTTCCCTAAACTGAAGCATGTCAGTACTTCGTGATTGTGCTAGGCCAACTATCGAGATCTTCAAAAATTGTGGGGATGTGAGACCACATTTTTTAAGGCCTTAATGCAGAATGCCGTTTTTTAATTTTATTCGGCATTTACTTATTTAATCCCAATATTCATAGTTTCTTGTGTAAAGACTTTTTCAATTCAGAAAGAAATCGTTTCTTTTTCACTGTAACTAATATACAATGATTAGTCAATAGTCAGTTCATACATAATAATCATAGCAGATAATGATTTCATAACACTTTTATTTATAATTTACGTGTGTATTTATTATGAGACTTTTTCAGCAGGAATTATGCTGTGATGTATGGCACATATTTATTTAAGTTGTTAAGACTTATGTCCTACTTATTGAACTTCTACTTTTACAATGATACAGATTAAAGTAGTGTTTCAAAACTGATTAATACTCTTTAGTGCCCTGGTTAGGATTGAAAGAAAATATAACATATTTACCCCATTGTGAAAATACATACCCAGACACACGATCGCTCTGCTCCACTGTCTTGGGATCGGATAAAGTGTTGTAGCATATCCCAAGTTGGGGCATAAACAACCCTTTGTGATCTGAAAAATTGCTATCTTGGTAAATGTACGCATTTCCTTTGATGATATTGCACAGTTGTATAATGTTCAGTTATAAGAGATAATCTGATATTCTATATTTATCATATATTGTTAAACCGCAAAATTCAACCACCCACAAGCTACTAAGGCCATTTATTTATTTTTTAAGATCCCTAAAGTTTCAAAATGTGTAAAAATTAATATTGCGACATATTTTAGGAAAATGTTAATGGTAATGTTTATAGTTTATTTTACTAATTACCAATATTTTCCTGGAATTTCACTATCTGCTGTAAATTCACTTTGGCCCTTTTTTGAGCTTTGGGATCGAAAAACCTCAATGACATGCTGAGTTATTTACAAGATCATCATTATATGTTAATAGTGTCACAATGCCATAATTTAAAAAAATAATAAACACTTAGACATCATCAGTTTCTTAAATGAACAGTTGGGCCAAGGTTGGGGAATAAACCCACAACCTCTGGTATGAGTACACCTATTTTAAATAACTTTTTTTGGATTAATACCATTCATCATCAGCTCATATACTCATATACTAATTTGGCATTAAACAAGGCCTAAAACACTTTTTGAGGTATGTACATTAATGAAATAATATATGTACCAATGTATTTACTTACCTCTAGAGGTTGATTGGTTTGAAATATTTTCAATTGGAGACAGCGGTGGTCTTCAGTGATCAAGAGTTTTTTGATGGTATATGACAAACCTGCAACTAAAAACACATAAAATTATAATTATTAAAAATAAGTAATGGGCATATGGCCAAAATCAAGACTTTTGCCAATAAAAGCGAATGGATCAATATCAGGATTTCTGTTTATTTTTTATTAGATATTAAGTATATATATATATATATATTATATATATATATATATATATATATAATCTTTTTAACTTAAAAATAACAAAGTTCAAACTTACAGCAAAAATATATATTTTTTTTGCTAGTAGATGCTGTATTGATTTATAAAATTTCGATATTGTGGTCTCTTTTCGTATAACCCTCCAATATTAATATTTTTCATTTCATTTTCCTAGTATAAAGAAGTTGTTAGATAGTAACATATATGAGAATAAAAATCCAAGTAAAACAAACTATTAGGCTTAAAGTGCGGTTAAATGAGTTATTTACTTTATAAGTACTCCAACAACAATTGCATACAAAAGATACACGACATCTAGGAATTTAGGTACTTGTTTTATGAATGCCAATTGTAGAGTGTACACAGGCCAATTCTGAGAGGGTACAGCAGTGACTCTAATCGGTTAAGGACGGATGGCAGACTAGCGTTATACAGAGACTTTTAAACATTATTTGGAAATACAACCTTTCGGAAAATATAGAGGACATAGGTAAAGAACAAAAAAGCTTACCAGGCATGTTTCAATGTGGTGTATTTGCATTCTTGCTGAGCAAATTATTCCGACACCAATATTTTTCTTCAACAATGCCATACATATCCGGCATATGAAGAATATGGTCATTTTCATAGTCCTAGAATTTTCACCCCCAACAAAATACAGCCATGTATTAAAACGTTCTTTGTCCGTTCATGGGATTAGGAAATCTATGTAAAACATCCTTACATTCGAACATACATAAGTTCAACTCTAATGTAGTTTTGGACGTACTATTGGTGTAAAAAAAACTATGTTGGTATTTAAATTAAAATTTTAAAGCGTTTATTTAATTTAGGATCTGAATATTTATATCAATTCTAGAGGAGTTAATATTATATCAATATAAGTTAAGTGTTAGTAAGTGGTAAAGTTTATTAATTTTATGACGTACTTGCTATTGAACATCCCAGGTACACAACACACTTTATTGGACATTATCGGTAAATATTCGGTAAGCACTATGTTAGGTTATGATCCTGTCTCTATAATTAGCTTAGAAAAAGGAAAAGCACTTTATTCGACACGGCCGGAGGAAACTATACTCTACTCAACGGACTAGGTGGAGACAAAGCACTATTAAATTTAAAAAAATAAACAAGAAACGGCGATGCATTTACAAGTTAGAAAACGGCCATTGTATTTTTGAATTTTAGTTTTTCTTTTTCATTTGAAGGTGACGTTAAGGTTTGCCAGCAATTATATTAAGAAGTTATTTCTATTTATACACTGTGCAAAAATTATAACATTTAGAAACTAGCATTGACACCGATTTTAAAACACACGTAAAAAATATTGATTTAGTACAGACTGGATTGCCGGCAAAACAGCTTCGTAAAAAGCGACCGATACTGCAATGAATTTATAACATCTACAATATGCTAAATTCTTCTATATTTTATTTATTTAATACTTTGGCAAACTTGAACACAACAGTCCCCATGTAACATGCGCCATCTTGCGTTCGATCTATAATACTAATTATGTAGTGAGCGCCCATCTTAGAGAGTGTTTCATGTAACTTATATTAATATAAACCGCCAATCTAAAAAAAAATTTCCCTACATCTTAGAGGATTCATATGTTAGCCACTTTTCTCGGAATATAGCAGTTATAAAGAACGGCATTTCCCAACATAATTTCTAAGATTGTGGCCCTTGCGTCCGTTTGTTTTTTCACGTGTTTCTAGTCAGTCAATTCACGTACGCCAGATATTCGCAATACGCAGGCGCGGCTCTGACAAGCACCGCGGCAGGCGTGTCTCTCATGACAATATGACGTTTCTATGGATAACTTAAATATGCTAATGAAAATGTTAAAAAACTAATTAATAAGAAAATTTATAAATACATTTATATATAAATAATGTTACACACCATCAGTAGAAAGTAGCCTACAATATTATCTTTTGATATCCGTTTTTTCATTCATTTATTTTTAATGTAAAATTAACATAATTCTTAAATATGTTGGTTACCAACATTAGACAATTGAAATTTGATACAGCTTATTTTTTTTAGTTAAGGAAAGGTTTATTTTTAATGAGACAATTTTATATAGTCTTATTTTGAATTAAATCAGTATTATTATGAATTTTGTTCAACAGAATCCTAGTACTTAAATTCTTTTAGCAATTTAACTCTTAAAATACTGTAGTCAGATATTGCTAAAGGAAAATAGTTAATGATAGAATAGATTATAAATCTAGAATTATTTGTAATTGACTTAAGCTAAAATAATTGATACAAAGTATAAAATTCTCTTGAGTTTATAAATACCTATCTACTCTTGATATAAAAAGATAGATTTATCTATCTTTTTAAAATTTTGGTTAAAATGTTAATCTTATCACACAAACTGTCTATCAAATAGATATATGTTCTTGGAGCACCATACACCCTCTTGAAAGTCCATGATTGTTGTTTCCATGGCAAAGTAATATTGGCATATAATGATAGTGAGATTTGATAACAGATATGATAAATAACTAAATATACAAGTGCTCAAATAAGGAATTCATGGTGTAGCATGGCATTATCATGTTTGTTGTTAATTAAGCAACTATTACAATGTGTCAACCATATAATGGAATAAGTATTTTCTTCCCCTATGGGTTACATATGTATATCAATTCAAGAGCCCCTCATTTCTTTAAGGCATATGGGTTAATGGTGCCGACAATAATTTTGGAATAGAGGGATTGGGAACACCCACTAATCAGGTGTCTTTCAATGTATTGGGTTGAATTATTCCATAGCTATGCTGTGTGGAAAAACCTGTCCTGCAGTGGGATGATATAGATGATAGATTTTTTTCATCGTCAGCTCATTAACATCCCCACCGAGGGGCACAAACCTACCCATATAAGGTGCATAGGCCTTACAGTGGCGTGCACAGAGATTATGAGTGGGTGATGCAATTGAGTACATATCAAAACATAAATAATATACATTTTTTGATCAAATGAGTGTTTTTGTTGATGGCAGCAGATCGTTCTATGGTTTCCATTCGTAGAAAAAAAACGCGTCGAAGAGTGGGACTATTTATACTGTTTCCGATTTTCTGGGTTGGAGCGCGCAGGCGTTTACATACTTGCTTAGTCGTCCACGCGGGCCCATTGTGAATTGGCCGGTTTCCGGTGTTTGTCTTCACCGTAAGAGCGTCGTATAATGTACATATAATTTCGAAAAGACATTGGTTTTAGTACTGGCGGAAATTTAACCTGACGACCCTGCAGATAGGAAGGCAACTGTCCACACCAATGGGCCACTGACGCTCTTACGATTGATTATTTGTAAGATGCCAATCACCTTTGTATGATCTCAATTCAGTTAAATTAACATTAGAATTGCAAGGTGTAAATGTATAATATCAAACTTTATTGTCTTTTTAAATTTTTCACATCTATTTTCTTTGCAGATACTAACGTAAGCAATCTTATCATAGAAAGTATTGAATTAGAAGATGGAACTCAATTAATATTTAGGTAGATTGGGAAGGCCTTTACCCCCAAATTTTTTTGATCAAAACTAAAACATAAGCCTCCTAAGAAGCTCTACTGGTGAAAGTAGTGTACTTGAAATATTGTGAGATGCCTCGTATTAACCTTACCATGTAGAGACAACATTTCACAATTTTTAAATATACAAGCCTTACCAGTGTAGAAAAGGGTAAATATGTGCCATTTGAGAGTGCATCTTATTTTGAATCACTTCAGAAGAAAGTATTTAAAATGTAGCATAAATATTTTTTTTCTACAAAGAAAGTTGAACTAGTATATAGTAGATATGAATACAAGCTGTGCAAGTAATGAAGACACTAAACTTTCACGACTCGCAGCCCTTAATTTTGAATGGAAATGCAATGAAAAGCCAAAGTTCTAGGATAAACATTGTACATGGAAATCTCTGTAAATGTTGTGTTTGTGACTTGCAAAATGAAATGGAATATGAAGGTATTAGGTTAGCAAGATTTTACTATTGTAGTCATTCCAACATTAGTATTTTAGAGATATTGTTTATATGCTTGATTGGTGGTTGATGTCTCACTATATATAAAGCTCATTGTTTAGTAGAATGGCACTATGTTGTATTTATTTTAACAAAGAAGCTTGATTATTCTGATTTATAAATTTTAATAAATGTGCTTCAAGCAAAATGTAAAATATATTATAGTAGGCTTATTTTATTTATGTATTATTTATCCTTATAAGCTTTAAATAGGGTACATTTAGATGTTAGCTTAAATTGATTGAACTATTCTTGTAGAGCAATTATGTAATGAATTATTTTGGTCAAAGGTTTCTTTCGAGTGATATAATTTTTTTATTAAAATATTTATTGTCTTAAATACTTAACGTATTATTGTATTATAACTTTTATAATAATTTAAGTTTTCTTTCTTATTAAATTTTTCTTTAAACTGTTTGACCGGAAGAATACTCACTCATAGCTTGTCCGCAGCCTATAACATACTGCAGTTATGTCAAGATTATATTACCTTGGCAATATCAACAAAAATTGTATGACAACCCATTTGGTGTAGGGGTTGAGACGTTCGACTACTGCACCAACGTGGTTACCAGATAATGTTTATGGCGGTTCATCCGCGGCATACAAACGTTTGTGTGCATGAACATGTCTGTTTGTAATGTTTGGTGTTCTATGGGTAAATATGTATGTATTTACAAAAGGTAATCAATATATCCGTGTTATGTACCCAGATACTGGCTTCACACTGAACTTCAGCTGATTGAGCTCGCTTTGTGAATGTCAGTGGATATCTATTTATTATTTTGTTTACAGATTAAAAATAAGAATTAAGTACAAAACATCGCCGTCCGCGTCTGCATTACAATGGCTGGATCCCAACCAGACGTCTGGCAAGAAACACCCCTATTTATTCAGTCAGTGTCAGGTAAAAGTCCCTTTGTTGTTATCATAAAAACCTACTTGTTGTATGTTTCCTTTTTCTTATATTTTGTTTGTGGACAAAGTGTAAATAGTAAATATTTCAAAGAATCATAACTAACTTGATTTTTTTCTAACTTAATTGATTTTTTATTCAGTACAGAGGTAAACAACCAGACAATTCTCTTGGTGATAAATGAAACGACCACCCATGTGTACAGTTTACAAGACATAAACTTATTACATTAACAATATACATTAAATTAACTTGAATAAAACATCTTACAGCCAATCCACGCTCGGTCCATCCTGCCTTGTCAAGACACACCGGCAGTGAAGTTCACATACGAACCGGAAGTGTCGGCCCCTGAGGAGTTTACGGTGCTGATGAGTGCTATCAGAGGGGAGAGTAGGAGCAGCAGAACTTCGTTCAAACAGCCCGTTCCGATACCATCGTATTTGTTAGCCATAGCCGTTGGAGTACTGGAGCAGAGGCCTCTGGAACCCAGGTAAGGGCTTTGTGCAATTTAGCAGTAATAAACATTTACAAGTTGATACATTTCACGCAAGAGAACTAAAGAGAGAAACCGATGGACCGACGACTTGCGAAGGGTCGCTGGTGGAGGCTGGATGGGAAAAGCGGAGGACCGGGATATCTGGCGCAAAATGGGGTAGACCTATGTCCAGCAGTGGACTGTGATAGGTTGAATAGATGTAGAATTAGATACATATTATGCTTACATATTAACAGCTGTTGACCGAGTTTATGTAAGTGCTGTGATTTTTTAAACTACGAATGGTTAGTGACAACCCAAAATTCCTCTTAGCTATGCCGAGTGAGGTCTGTTACTGCAAGGGAAGTTATAGACTGGTGATGATGATGATGAAACATTTCTTAGTTGTTTGTAATTGTCTGTACAGAACTGTGGTGTGGTCAGAGCGTGAAGAGATAGAGCGAAGTGCGTGGGAGTTCGCCGACACTGAGAAGTACCTACAAGCCGCCGAGAGGCTGTGCGGGCCGTACGTGTGGACCCAGTACGATCTACTAGTACTGCCCCCCTCCTTCCCCTATGGTGGAATGGAGAACCCGTGCCTTACTTTTGTCACCCCCACTTTATTGGTGAGTACCCAATCATTTGACTCAAAGTACACGAGTTTCTTGCCGGAGTCTTCTTGGTAGATTACAACCCTCCGAACCGGTGGTGGATTCATTAATTATTAAAAATAACTTTTATTTTTAAGATTCAAAAGTGTCATTCAATGATTTTTAGTTTTTTTTTTGTATTTGACGACCCTTTTTTATATCATAAATTGAACGGAACATTCAGATTGCTCACATGATCGTAAGTGATATGCCTGACCATGTTGAAGGAAAATAATAAAAGTCCTTGTCATTATTTTCCAACACTGCCCGCCGTCATCCAAGACAAACTTTATACTTGGTAATTTTTCTAGCATTTTTATTTGTAATACTAGAAAAATTACCGGGTCGGTTGAGAGGTCGGCTATTACTAGGGCTTTTGGATAAGGAGCATCACAAATATTTGTCATGTTGGTTTGTATTGGTCTGGGTGTTTCTATGTACAGTATGTATGTATATCGAAAAAAAGTATATAAGTCATGGACTAAAAAAATACAGACAGATTGTCTTCAATACAAAATGTCATTTGACAAATATTTTTCTGATATTTTTTAGGAATATTAATTTAAATGTTTTAAACTAGAAATATGTTATCAAATTGTAGATTTACCAAGGAAAAATAATTCCTGTTTTATTCATAGTGAAATAGTTGTGTGGTTGTGCTTTTGATTTTGTACCCTTTTAATGACGCATTAAGGTCAAAATTTTAATGAATAATATTATGTCATAAATATAACAATAAATCAACGCATTTGTCAAGCGGCTCGTACATTTTATTGGTAGATATTTCTTTGTGATGTCTTTGTTTATCTAAGACTGTACACCAAGTATATTGAAAAAAGAACTTGAAATAATAATGATGATAATCAATACTCAATTCATATAGTAATGTTTTTACTATATAAACCTTTAGGTAGGTTACATTACTACATACTGGTTACAATTAGTTAGCTTTTGCGTGCATTTACGTACGAGTTTTGCAAAACAGTCATTTAACTGGTTGGTTAGAATAATATAATGGGCACTAATGCTCTACAGTTTTTGTACTTTATGCATTGTTTTTGTTGATAATGTATATCGGCAATGCGCTTCAACGAAACGTGAACGATTAAACACAAATTAAGATTAAGCTAAATACCAAAGTGATGTTTCAATGCTTTATGGAGTTATATTTTAATTTTGTAATAATTTGTACATACAACATATGAATTTAACTTAATGTAATGTTTTTATATTTTGTATTATATTTACGATCGACAGTAGGTATTGCATTTATCCTATATATCCTTGTAAAAGCATATATATAAGATAAATATATTTTTTTACAGGATTCTCGAAGTAAGTTAATTAAATGTCTACTAACATTAAGGTTTTTTACTGCTATCTCATATTACCCGTGTTATAGGCTGGTGACAGGAGTCAGGCGGATGTGATAGTGCATGAAATCATGCATAGCTGGACGGGAAACTTGGTCACCAACAGGTGAGTGTTAACATACTTTACGGTATTATAAGGTAATATTGTTGAATCATTTAACTAAATCACCAATCTAAATATATGTATGTTATGTTGCTTTGTGTAAGTTTCAAAAACTGAAAAGTTCTGCGCCGATTGAGCTGAAATTATATATAATCTACATAAAGGATTGTCATCAGTCACACACCCGCGATTGCAAGAAAACAGTTTTTTTTTAAATGGTCGGCTTTTTTTCCCGTCATTCATTCAATTACAATGTGCTACAGCGAAGTGTGAAGTTTCAATTGAATTGAGAATAGGTTAGAATTAGTTTTCACTAAGAAGAGTAATTTGTTTAAAAGATTTGTTTTACGGAAATATATTTATCTTTGTTTTATTATTGAACCTAAGTATTGGATTGTATTGTCACTTTTTTTTAAAAGTCTGTAAATACCTATTGTATACAGAAACTTCGAGCACTTCTGGCTGAATGAAGGATTCACGGTGTTCTTGGAAAGGAAGGTCGGAGCGTCGCTGATCGCGGATCCCGCCGAGGCGAAACGCAGTCGCGACTTCCACAGTTTGCTCGGGCTCCAGGAGCTGAGTGAGACCGTATGTCATAGCATAAGGATTAATTTGCTTTAACACTTAGACCCGAATTCTAGAACGAGACTCAAGCGGTGATCTTCATTTAAGTATCCCGATCAGAAAGCAAAGTCCGGCGACGCTCTTAACGTCTAGAATACGCGGCTTAGTAAACTGAGTAGCCGGGACCTATGTAACAGCTTAAAGTATTTTATGAAGTAGAGAGCCAATAGAGATTATATTCTCAGTCACTCATATATCGACATAACTATGCCTTCCAGTGCCCCCAGAATAAATATCGTTAATAGTTTGTTATTTGGTTGCTATATTTTTTTTTGAAAAAACCATTTTTTATGAGACCAGGAGCTTAACTCTATCAATATTAAAATTACACTCAGAAAATTAACGATTATTGTCATAAATCAAAACCACATGTTTCCATACATTCTTTATGCCATTATAACTTGTGTTGTCAAGATTTTTGGTAGTAAATCGAGGAATTTTTATACCTTTTTAGTAATTCAAACATTCAATATGAGAATAATCATAATTAGAATAAATACTTTGAAGATGTTGATCTGTAATTTCATAGTTTATTGTTTATCTAAGTATAGCCCATGTAAACGTAAGCCACCCATTCATAGGTGAACGATCAATTCGGCGCGTCGAACCCACTCACCCGGTTGGTGCCGGATCTAAACGGTGTCCATCCGGACGACGCGTTCTCCCGGGTGCCCTACGAGAAGGGCTCCCTATTTCTGCGCTACATTGAGGACCTAGTCGGAGGACCCGGTGAGAATCGTAACCCTTTTTTTGTAGGTCCACGACGAGTTGGGAGCTGACAATCAGCTAACAAGACTGGTGGTAGACTTGCAAGATGTCCATCCGGATGATGCCTTCTCTACTGTACCCTACGAGAAGGGCTCCCTATTTCTGCGCTACATTGAGGACCTAGTCGGAGGACCCGGTGAGAATAGTTACCCTTTTTTGTAGGTTCATGGCGAGTTGGGAGCTGAAAATCAGCTCCCTAGACCGATGGTCGACTTGGAGGCTGTCCATCTGAATTATGCCTTCTCCACAGTGCCTTCCGAGAATGGCACCCTTTAACTGCGCTACATTGAGGACCTGGTGAGATTCCTTACCCTTTCGCAGATCCAAAATGAATAGGAGACGGAAAATCAGCTAGCAAAACTGGTGGTAGCCTTGGAAGCTGTCTATCCAGAGATTCTTTCTTCGGTATATTGTGGTACTGGGTAGAATTGGAAATTTATTGAGAGATATGGTCTCAATAATCTGAATCATTTCAACAAACAAGATTTGTGCTCGTGGCTTTTGCCTCTATATAAATCGTCATCATTACAGCCTAATATGTCCACTGCTAAACGAAGAACTCCCCTAATGATGTGTACACGGGCCGATCCTAGCAGTTGACATCCATCTGCTACCCCCACCTTAACCAGGTGTCCCTATATAAATAGTAAAAATAAAATTATTGGGCAATCATAGTTTGGTATCTTTATTTTAAGAAATAACTGCACTTTGGTCCCTTTATGGATCATGATGATATTTTTATAAAATTGAGGATCACCTAAATATTGATTCAAGTTTGTTTTCACAGGTGTGTTCGATGACTTCCTGCGCTCGTACTTGAACAACTTCAAACAGAAGTCCCTAGATACGGACCAGTTCAAAGCGTACCTGCTGGACTATTTTAAGGAGAACGAGGCCCTGAAGAGCTAGACTGGAACGCGTGGCTTTACACTAGTGGTATGCGCCGGTCATCCCTCCGTGAGTGCTTGCAATCTGATATAATGTTTACTCCAAAGATACTTCTTCTTGGATCCTTCAAGGGTATCTTATATGGTTTTTAGGGTTCCGTAGCCAAATGGCAAAAAACGGAACCCTTATAGATTCTTATGTCTGTCTGTCGTCCGTATGTCACACCCTTTTTTCTCCGAAACTATAAATACTACACTATTCAAACTTTTAAAGTATATGTATTCTGTGCACCGCTATTAGTTTTGACAAGAAACTTGAAAAATAATTAATATATTTTGGGGTTCCCCATACATTGAACTGAAATTAAAAATTTTTTTTTTCATCGTCCCCCCGTGTGGGTATCAATGTATAGAGTTTAAAAAATGATAAAGAGGTTCCTATATTTTTTTTATACATTAAATAGTTTGCGCGAGAGACACTTCCAAAGTTGAGAAAATAATAATTTGTCAGCATGTCATTATTATTTTCATTTAATATAACAAATTGTAAGATCACGCGATAAGCCACGCTACCAGCTACGTCATTCGAGTGTACCCTCATTCTGCCATTCGGGTACCTGCGCTTTCCAATGGTTCAATTACACCAAAAATAAAATTTCATCATCATCAGTTCATTTAGCGTCCTTAGTGAGGGCACGAGCCTACCCGTATAGGTGATTAGGCCTTAGTCGTCCACGCGGGCCAAGCGGATGGACGACTTAACACACAACCTTCGAATCTCTTCGCAGGCGTGCATGAAGGTTTCCTCTCGATTTTTTACCTTCAACGCAAGAGCGTCAGATAACGTACATATATTTTCGAAAATTTGAAAACACATTGGTACGTGTCGGATTTGAATCTCAGCCCTCCCGGTAGGAAGGCGACAGTCCACACCATTGAGCCACCGACGCTCTGAATATACATTTCATATCAACAAAAACAGTATAGGCTCATATTTTACACAAATATAGATACAGTATTCTCAAAAGTAATTTAATAATTTTGAATTTCAGATACGACACGTCAATGACGAAAGCAGTAACGAGCCTAGTGGGGTCGATAGCTGATGGAACCACACGCTGACATACGCTGATGTGAGCGCTCTCACTCCGCACCAAATGATCAACTTCCTCCAGGAGCTGATCGAGGCCAGCGTTGCCTTGGACAAGTTGCGAGCGCTCGGAGACGCGTACAAAGTTGCTGCGAGTAAAAACTCAGAGATTCTGTATAGGTACTGTTTTATTTATTTATTGCGATGCATTAGTAGAATTGGTAGAAGTGAAATTTTGGGTCACTATTGGACAAAAGTGGTTGATTACGGTTTGTTATTGAAAATCAATGAATTTGTCCAAACTCATTGTTACTGTGCTACATTCTTAACTTATTAATTTTTTTTTTATTTTTGCATTTTTTATTATCACATCGGCATGTGTTATGGTCCAGAATCATCTATTTATTTATTTATTACCAATGTTCATACATTGTAGCCCTGCTCAATGTTGCAAGATAACAAAGTTTTATTTTAATATAGCTTCAGAATGCTTTCTTGTAGATTTTTGATTGATAACAAGTAAATTTCATATTTTTCAGGTGGTTGAGACTATGCATCAGAAGTAGGGATGAAGCGAAGCTTAGCGAAGTATTTGACTTCGTTAACCGCCAAGGTCGTATGAAGTACGTGCGGCCCATCTACCGCGACCTTTACTCATGGGAGGACGTCCGTGACCGCGCCATTGCCAACTTTATCGAGAACGAACCGTATATGATGCATGTTTCCGCGTATACCTTGAGAAAGGACCTCCATTTGACCAAATGATAAACGCACATAATAATTGTAGTGAAAATGTATATACATATGTAATGTTACTATTAGTATGAATAAAATTTGATGGTATAAGGTTTTTATTCCGTATTATGTGATTTGAATAGACCCCAATGCTCTTTATAAAAATACAACTGCCTAACAAATGATGATTGCCTTCGGAGTCTAGTGGGCACACCTCGGCTGTTGTTTGGCTTAGATCGGGTTACGTAGAATCTAAGGGTAGTGGGTTCGAATCCTGCGGGCAAAACCCTCGTTTACCGTCAGTCCGGGCTATAATCTTGGAAGGTTAGTCCTTTACACCCAACAATCTATATGGAACCTGTGTATTGCTGTAAGGCCTAGACTCGCTACATCCATGCTATACTATGGGAGGAGGTCTGTGGGACGTTAAAGGTCAATTTATTGTTCGTGAACAAACGCGAGTGTTGCCAAATGAAACAAACAGTATAACGGTTAAATTAATATCTCTCACGAAATCCACACCCGGTTTCAGTTCAATAAAGTACAACATCTTTCCTGAAACTTATAGAGAATTCATATATCATGTATCGACCTTCACTAATTTTATATTTATTACATAAAAAATAACTTTCTAATCACGAGGCAGTATAGCGTATGACTTTAACTTAGTTTAAATGGAACAAATAAAAAAACAGTGACAGCCGAATGACAGCTGTCAACTAGTGGTCGATGTCCGAATGCAACATAACCTCAATTTTTCAAAATATTTATACAAGAATTCGGTAAATACACACTGCAATAACAGTAAACTGCTATGTCTGCAGCTAAAAGAGTTCAGGTGAGTCAATCTATATCTAAATAATATATTATTCTCAAGTTATTATTCATCCTTATTTGTATTGGTTGTTTCATAATAATATATAATTTTAGCAATGGGCCACTTTTGCTAGGACCTGGCATGTATTCGACTGTAAATGGCAGGATCCCTATGAGTCGGCCAACGTAATAAAGAAATACCTGATAGGTCTACACAAGCCGATATACCATCCCATGAATGACTGTGGAGATGTCGTAGTCTGCATCAATAGCCGTCAAATTGCTCTTCGTGGTGATGATTGGAGAAAACGGGCTTATTTCCATCACACTGGATATCCTGGTGGAGCGTCATGGACCTTGGCATGGGAATTGCATAATAAAGATCCAACAATGGTAAGTATAAAGATGGAAATATTGAGAGTACCCTTTCTTGTTTATCATCATTAACCTTTTAAACACTGCAGACAGATATATCCAGCAGGCATATTTTGAAAGTATACAAGGCCAGTATGCACTCATAGTGTTATGATGATACTGTATGGTTTAAGAATGTAAACCACACACAACAAACAACACACAATCTCTGTGTACTGACATATGCTTTCTGATGCTAATTTAGTGAATAATTTAGGAAAATATACAAGGCTAGAACTAACATGTTCTGACATTATATAATTTTAGAAAGTAAACATGTAACATGTGTGGTAAAGTATATTTGGCTAATAAAGTTAGATAATGTGAATATCAACTTAAATAATGCATTATTTTAAAAAGAACTAAATATTTTTATCATAAATGAAAATAAAACTAAAAACTCATTTAGATATTTCATGTTATATTAACCTACATCTGTTAAGGGGAGGCAGTTTCCATGATTTTAGACTGATTAACCATGAAGCCTACCCTTAAATTGTTGCATATTCATTAGGCAGGGTTCAATTTTTTTCATAATTTATGAAATTTGTGTAAGTATGTATTTGTTTATAACTCTTTGCATGTAGATTCCAGTTATGTCTGTTTTTGTAGTTTTTGGAAAATTTACAAGATTAGTCCCATCATCATCAGCTCATTAAACATCCCCACCGAGGGGCACGAGTCTACCGTATAGGGTGATTAGGCCTTAGTCATCCACGCGGGCCCAGTGCGGATTGGACGACTTCACACACAATCTTTGAATCTCTTTGCAGTGCATGAAGGTTTCCTCACGATGTTTTCCTTCACCGTAAGAGCGTCGGATAACGTACATATATTTTCGAAAATTCGAAAACACATTAGTACGTGTCGGGATTCGAACCTCAGCCGTCCTGGTAGGAATGCGACAGTCCGCACCATTGAGCCACCGACCCTCTCGACACAAGATTAGTCCCAATGGTAACTAATGCAGTAACTTTTCTCTCAAGGTGTAAGTGCATGTTACTGAAAAATATACGCGTCAAAAGCGTAATAACGATGTATAGTTTCAGAAATCATTTTGAATTTTTTATTTCAAAGTATATCTGACCAGTCTGAGCCTGTCTGTACTGTTTTTGTATACTTTCAATAGACACATCCAGCAGACAATTTTCTATAGTGTGTCTGAAGTGCTTGTAGTAAGATATAGGGAACACCTCATGAAAAAAATAGTAGTAATATATAATAATTATTATGTATTGTGTTTACAAAGAGTACAGTTTCTTAATTGGTATTTGATTATTCATTATCTTGTACCTACATTGTTTACTTTAAAAAGTATGAACATTGAAATATCTAACTATAGTAGCATGAATTTATCAAAATATATTATTTATATTTAAGTAATTACTATTATTATTTTGTCTGTAATTCTGTTCCTTGTTTTTGCTGGACAAGGTCTGTCCAAATATTGATGATTGAACTGTAACCTGCCTTGTTGGTCAGCAAATAATGGGTTCCCAGAATCTCTTCTACTATTTGGCAGGCAGGATGCATGAATTGGGTGAAGTAAGCTTTGGTTCCTAAGTTCAGTGTTAAAACCCCATAACTTTCATTCACTAAATATACATGTATACATGATACTCTTTTCTTTTAGATCATTAAGAAGGCTGTTTATAGAGCAATGCAAGGAAATCTCCAAAGAAGACATACAATGGAAAGACTTTTTATATATCCTGGTGAAGATGTACCCGAAAATGTGTTACAAAATGTGACAAATCAAATTCGCCAATTACGTTTAGTGCCTACCAGGCTGGACCATATTCCCGAGGAAGAGGTCCAGAAATATCCTAAAGTAATGGATTACCCACAAGACTATGTATTGAAATAAAATACAAATCTATTAAGTTTGTTATATTCTTATAATTAATTAGTGTAAATATATATTGTAGAAAGTATATTGATGTATTATTGAAAAATCTATTCAAGGGTGTTTTTCCACAGTCAGATAAGACATTTATAAGTCCCTTGGGGAAGGTGGTTACACTATAAAACAATGCAACTGTCACTACTCCTGCTCTTATTTTGGTTGCCTTTGGAGATGACCAGGCAGTTGTCAGTCACAGGTTGTAATTAAAAATAAATATTTTGGCAGATGATATATGATATCAAAAATATACATACACCCTGTTTGTTTTTTGTTGTTCCTTATTAACCCCATTAAATTCAAAGATTAATCAAACAATTAGGCTATAAATTTTAAATTTATTTGGAACACAACTTATGCCTCATTATCTGCACCTTTTAACGCAAGTATGGCGTTTCGTATCTCTCACGGGGGTACGGGATAAGTTGCGGGGTCTCTACGTCGGGAATCACTTGTCTAGGCATGACGACGGGGATGCGACTGTTGTCAGCGACTTCAACGAAGTTGATTGGGCTAGGGGCGGCTTCCGCAAAGTCAACCACTTGGACGGGGGACGCCGCTTCCTCCGCATTAATAGCGACAGGGGCTGCGGCCGGAGCAAATTCGACCACTTTCACAGCCGATGGAGCAACCGCCGCGAAGTCAACGACTTTCACAGGCGATGGTACCACTTCAGCAGCGTCGAAGTTCAAGGGGATCGGGGATTCGGCAGCATTCAATTGGTTTGCAACCACCACGACGATGACGGGCAACACGGATTCTTGAGCAACATCCACGGGCGAAACGGATTCCTGAGCTGCGTCAGCAAAGTTGACGGGCATTGGCGAGTCCTGGGCGGCGTCTACGAATTGGACGGGGCTAGCTGGTACTTGCTCGGCAACTTCCGCAGCGTCTTGTCCGTAGGCGAAATTGGAGAAATCAAAAGGGTAATCGACCACTTTGACGGGGCTGGGAGCGATCTCGGGTAGAGGAACATCGGCCACTTGCACCGGGGCGCTGAATGGGACTGCGGTGGCCGCAGCCACCAGGGCGAGAACTAGCAGTATCTTCATACTTCCTGAAATCTAAAATAACCTTATTGTAACGAAAATTTTACTTATCTAGAAATAAGCATTCGCTTGCATGACTATGGACTTCTGGTTAAGGTGTTGGAAATACGTATTTTAAATATCGAAAAGTTTTAAGTTTCGACTAAATATTTTTCCTACGAAATGCTATCAAGATGATTCATAATTTATAAGATATTGCACTAAAAATACACCATAGGTAATTTTAATAGGCCTGATCTTTTGCAGTTAAGATCGAAGACACCACAATAAGCTGAGTGTGGTGGTCTGGCACTAAGTTTATGTTCTATGTTATGTATGCGTTATATCTTGGTATACGTCTTATATGTAAGATAGGTTGTTTTCACTTATTTTTTAAAAACACAAACAGCTTTGTATAATAAACCAGTTTTTAAATGTAAACAAAAATAACGCTATAAACTTAGAAGAGATGGCTTACCTGACAGTTTTATTGCACGATTCCAATCAAGATTCGATAATGCGATCCGTGTTTATATAGGTAATCAAACATTATCATTATTATCAACGGCCCTTTTAAGCTGCTTAACTGATAAAACATAATCGGACTGTTATTATAAGTCCACGTCACGGTTTGTAATGAAGAGACAAATTGCGTGGACGCAAATACATTTATCACAATTAGTCACTTTAAATAAATAGGTATAATAATTATACTCTGTGATTTTGACCTTTAATTGTTCTAATACTTTGTATTAATGTCTATATTAGAAAACTTAATACCATGAAGATTGTATGCCTACAGGAAAATGCTTTAGGATAAGTATTTAATGTGTTAACTGTATTCAACAAATACAGTAAACAAAATTTAAATGTTAATACACTAGAATTTGTCTATATGGCTGTACTGAATCCGCCGAAATGGGAATCCGTCCATTTGGGAATCCGACCAAGTGGGAATAAATGTAATATACTACCTACCAATACGAACACCCTGGCTCTAACATATTTAATCAAAAAAAATACCGGGGGAGGGGGGCTAGGTTCATTGCTGCCCAATCCTGGGCCCAAGTTTGGCTACGAAGACCATAAGGTTTAACGTTTATGCTTTAGGTACAGATGTATTTTGGACTAAAGAGGGAAAAAGACCTAAAATCTTTACGACTGGTATCAATGTGGTCCCTTATTTAGGATCACAGGTTGTAACAATCAGATGGCCAGTCTGCTTAGTTGTTAACCTTATTTTGATGATGACACTTGTGGTGTATTGACCACTCGACTGTTACACCATGAGTTTCGGGTTCGAACCCCGGGCATAACCTACAAAGATTGATGTATAAAAACACGTAGGTATATTTTGTATTGGCGTGTGTTCCAATGTAAGTTGATCCTGAAAGAATTGGCCTAGTCATTGACATACAAATAAAATTTAGTGATGTCCATTCTATGATGTTTACTGATGCTGATGCTCGACAAATGAGATAAAAACAAAAGATAACTTTGAAATTATGAATGTCAGAATAAAGCAAACATTTTTGTTTAATTAGACCAAACCAATAAAACATTATATTTTATCAGTAACAGCATATGAAATCTCAACGGAAGTATCTAATCTTGATTAAATGAAGAAGTAAATTTATTTATCAGTGTAGTGTGTGTGTAAATCAGTAAATAAATAAACTGAGCTTTGACAATTATTTTGTACATTTGTATATCCTAATTTAAAAAAATGGGTATAATTATAAAAATATGATGTGCAACCTTCCCTTCATAATGGCTATGAAAAACTCACCAGAATTTATAGAGGTAAAATAAAGAACAAAATCATCAATTGGAAACAAACATTATTATATTTTTATATAATTCTTCTCTTCCATTACACCAAATTACTACTAAATATATTTGGCAATATAAAAAATAAGGAATACATTAGACTCGAGATTTTTCAATCATACTACCTAATATTCATATCTGTAAAGGTAAATAATTCGCTACAGGCAAAACAGGCAGTTAATTTAAGATTACAATAAACATAGTCCATAAGAAATACTGATATAATGAAGACCAAAATATATTAAGATTTTTACATCCATGAATGTGAAAATATTTTAACTTAATCAATAAACAGTACAATTCCTAATTTGCCTGTAACATAGACACTAGGTAATCAATCTTTTGGAATACAATTTCTAATATGAATTACCTAAATATCTTATATTATGATAAAAACAAATGACTATAAAAATATACATAGTGATAACAAAATCTGGATAACCTTAACATTGACCATAAAATTAAAACTAAATTAGATTTTTACCACAAACAGGTTTCTCAAGTTTGAAATCACAAGGTCCTTTATATTTTGAGTATATTAGCCAATCATAGACTTTGAAAGTCACGTAACAGTAAATTTAATACTTAAAATAATGTACATGTAATGTTTCCATGAAAACCTCACCAGTTGTTTATCCTGACAAAAAATAATAGGCTATATATAGGCAGGTCTAGAACCAAATACCCAAAGCAAAAAAAAAGGCTAATATAATTATAAACAATCAGGTTTACTTCTACCACGAGCACGTATCACGAGATACCTACTTACGAAACTTCAAATACATAAAAAATGAAATTAAAAGTGATAAAAAAAACTTTTGACTAAACGATTGAGCAACTGAAGTTAACTTGAGTTACTGAAGTTTTTACTTACAAGTCGAATAAATCAAGAAATAGATGAACACGGATATACGTGTACTACACGTACATAAAATTTTATTATCTTGTTTCGAAAAAGATACTGAATACAATAAGTTAACAGAACCCAAAATGTTTATTTCAAATGTAACTATGACGTATTAGATCGTTCAATAAAACAAAACTATAAAAGCTTGTATATATCAACTTAACCCTTTGACCGCCAATGAAGCATTAAGGCTAACAAAAGATTTTCATTTGTATCTGGATTCCTGGCGTTCAGTGAGTTAAAATGAGCAGGCATGTGCATTATAAGAAAATCTTTTCTCGCCGATTTTAATTATTATACAATAAAAATACACTTGTGGCCATATTCTATGGAATTTGTAAACAATTACTTTTTTTTAAGAAATCTCTAACACATTTTTACAATAAGAGTTAGTGTGTCCACATGTATCTCACGAAACCTATATTATTATATATATATATATAATATATAATATATATATATATATACATATATTATATATATATATATATATATATATATATATATATATATATATATAATATATATATATATATATGTATATATGAGCAGAATATAATACTAAGAATTTTTTATAAAATTTTGGGATTTTTATATTTTATTGTTATTATTTGTCTGTAATATATAATTTTTACTTAGGTACTAATACGTGTATCTCTGTGGGATAATTAATATTATATATTTGTAATCCATGTTAATGATGTGGTTTGTGAAACGATATTTATTTATATAATGTACACATACAATCATATTATATACAAACATATATATGTGTATATAATTTGTTCATAATAATGGTGATTTACAGAAGAATGCATTCAAAACGCAAGTTATTTACATGTATTTGTTTCAAGAAAATTCGATTTAAACATTTCCTAAACTGGGATTTCCAAATGTTATCTTATTAAGGTGTTTATTGTTTATAAATCGTAGATAAATTTACTTGCAGACAGCTCCTTAATATATTTTATATCTGATAAGAGCTTACAAGTTATTTTCACCATATTTAATCATACTAAATTCGGCTACATGTATTGTTTGCAGAAAATATTTTGGTTTTCAACGCTAAAGTATGCTCTATGTTCGTTGGGCATGGTAAAGATCATTTACATCACTTAAAATAACCAGAAAATCTATTCCCATTTTTACACAAAACTTGGTCGGTGAATCACTGAAGTCGTGCAGGATAAAGATACTGCAATACTTGGTTTAAATATATTATCAATGAAAAGTCGGTAACTGTTCAAGTTATCTTTATCTTAACGCTTCAATGAAGTCCTCGTAGCTTTTATTTGCTCAAAATGTTAAATTGTATTCACCAATTATCGCAATCACAAACATACCTTAATGCTGAATATACGGAAAACGCGATAGCAAACTACTATCATGTGTTGGTATCGGTTCAATGCTAAGTCATATTATAAATCCGAATAGAGATGGAGTAACTTAGACTTTCAGTTATCTCCAAAAAATATCCATACCAACATTATGTATTTTGCTATTATTGCTACTTATATATTTGGCCACGGTTGGAAAATATAAAAGGTTTTCATTACATTTATGATGGATACCGGCAGTAGTTACTTGTGTGTTACAAAAGACAGACATTGAGGGATGCCGTTGACCACCACCTTTTCAGTTTATTATAATAAAACCGTCTGCAATACGACATGAGGCCTTTTTTTAATGATTTATAATTTTACATAGTGTTAGACGAACACTTTCATGAATTTTCTTCAGTTCACGCAAAGACCTAATCCTGTTCTATCTATAATTTATAAAAAAAAACATTTACATGCACGATATTTACCAACAAGTGTAACGAAACGTAAGCATAATACAATTAATCACTTAAATTCTAAAAAAATATTAAATGTATTTTTTCAACACTTGGAATTTAAAAAGGAACAAACCTTATATAACAATCAATAACCTATCGTATTACTTCTATAAGTTTCAGAATATAGATTGTTATTCAAGGTTTATGCAACAAAGGAATAATAACCCATACAAACAAATGACCACGAATAGAAATAATATAGTCGTATATCGATAAGGTTAATATTTTCACTAATATTTGTCGAAGGGAGACTAATACCGTCTTAGTTATAGATTTTTAATCTACACAATACTGCATTTTAGACTAAACACCAACATTTTTTTTATCTTTATGAAGACGGAATGTCTAAACACGTTTAAAGTCGAGTTATATGCAATGCACATTTTAATACCTAATCCTGAATTTTGTAAGTATTTTTTGGTTTGATAAAGGAAACTTACTCGCATTAAGCTGTGCCGTTACTTGTTTAAGCAAAAGAAAAGATCGCGAAGATAGTAGGATTGAAAATAAAAAATATTTTAGGGTTTCCTTTGTCTATAGCAAAATCGCGAAAGATCGAGAGAATTCAGTTAAAGTACTCACTTTCGTTCTTAGAGTTGAAGAGCAAAGAACTACTTCATATATAGCTGAATACATTGACGCCTTTAGAATGCTTAAGGCGTAAATGTATTTTTATTGCATTGTGTTACCACCATTGAGCATCGTATTGGCAGCATTTTGTTACAATATAGGCAGTAAGTTTTCGAAAGAAAGGGTATTTTAATACTAACATTTTTATCTAAACTTCACATTTAAGTGGTGTTAACAATAAAAGGCTTAGAAACGAAGACAATCCAAAAATTATACAAAGAAATAGAACTGAAATTTTCTACTAAAGCAATTTATACCAAAAAGCCTCGTGGTTTGTTATGCATAATTAAATATCCTATTTAAAGTTCTAATTTTCAACATAGCTTGTTTAAGAATATGCTGAATCAATAATAAATGTACTATACATTCAGCTTTACAGCTGCAATTTGGAAGTTACCTAGAAAATAAAATCTGAATCCCCATTCCTAACAATTGATTGGGCTTTATAAATAATATTTTTATATAGTTTCTTAAGTATTGCATTTGAAAGGTTATGTAATATTTAAAAGAAAGGAGTAATTTGTAATGAACAAAATTGCTTCAAATAACGTATTTCAAGGGCTAATGGAAGGATTCATGATTACTGTTTCATAATATTTTATTATAAAGTTTGGTTGTAGTACATAGATATGTAGGCATGAAATCAAAGTATATTGTTTATTAATTAGATTGTAATTTACACAAATAACATTTTTTAAGGCTTATAAATGACGCCTCGATCGCCAGATGCAATATGAAAACCATTTGTGTCTGGGTTTCCGGTGTTCGATGGGTTAACATAGCATTATGAACTTTGTAATAAAACCTCTTAATATGTGGGGGACATATAAAACAAAAACAAAATAAAATATTGTTATCATACCCAGCAGTAATGCCTTAAGTTACTGACCACAAACTGAATTTCTGTACAATTTTTTTCAGTACTCCTGCAAAAAGCTGACTTTTTAAAATTACTTGGTGTCTATGGTGAGTCTATATTGTCTATATTTTTTATACCGTTACATAGATTCGTAAACCGACAGACTGAAGCTTTGGCGTGGGACGGTTACTTTGCCGAATACCTTTGTCTCCCTTGATGAAAAGCTTATTTTATTTTTATTGATGAGAGGCTTCCCCCTGTCGATGAATTGTCTTGGCCGACCTGGAAGTCTTCACTACTAAAGCAATTTTCTACTACGGCTACGGATACGGATTTTGACAGGTCGGGGTAGGAACAATTTAGCCAGATGGTGCTCGGGTGGTCTTGATTTAGAATGTCTTTGTGGAGCGGCCCAAACGATGGTTCAACTTATGTCGTGACCTGCTTGCCGGAATAGCTGTTCTCTGCAGGAGTCAATGACGGCTGCAGACAACGCTGTCACCGTAGTTTTGGGCTTCTACGGTTTAAGTTTTTCTATCAATACGCTAAGAAAAAGAAGATACGGTCACAAAAAATCTGTAAAGAACCTTTTAAACCGAGAAAAATTAATGTGCGACCTCTTGCTTAAATAATTTAAAAAACTTTGGATTTGATATTAATATTTGTTCATAATTTTGCACAGTAAATGCCGTACTCTAGAATGAGACTCGAGGGTGGATCTTCACTTTAATAGAGTTAAAAAGGGCTCTCTATACAATAAACATCGCCATTCCTTTCTAACTCTATTTAAGATGCTTCAGCCACGGTCTATGCGAGCCTAAGTTAATAATTTCATGTCTGGGTTCAGGAGGTTATATTTAAAATACGAATATAAAGGGTGATAATCAAAGTTCTGTTTAAACTTTAGCAGTGCGATGTGATTGTAAGGTACTTATATGTGTTGGCGTATCGTCTGCGATGCCGTGACGCGGCCGGGACGGGAGGGCCGCGTTCACTCCGCCACTCATTTGATGGCCCGAGCCTCCGGGAGGAAAGCGTCCCAGTATCGGATCGACTGAAAACAATGAATGTTATGAAATATTTTACCAGCTTTTTATAAATAAATTAACCAGCATATAACGACCTACTACAGGGCATAGGCCTTTGCAAATAATATTGCTATGGGGATTTGGGCCGTTACTTATCACGCAGACAACTTGTATTTGAATTATGACTTTGATTGGATATGCCTCTGAATAAGTTATTCATTATTATATAATGTCGGTGGAATTATAGAGCGTCGACGGCTCATTGGTATGGAAGGATGCCTACCGAACTAGAGGTGCAGGTTCAAATCCCGCCAAGTACCAATGTCTTTTCAAATTTCCGAAATTTTTTGTACGTTATCCGACGCTCTAACGGTGAAGGAAAAGATAGTGGGGAAACCTGCACACGCCTGCGAAGAGATTCAAAAGTTGTGCGTGAAGTCGTCCAATCCGCACCCGCGTCGCCGCAATAGGCCTTATACACGCACGTACGGGTAGGCTCGTGCCCCTCGGTGGGGACATTTAATGAGCTGATGATGATGATCTGCGCTTGCCACTTGTTCGGTGAAGCTTTGAAGGTCATCTGCGCTCGATAGCGAAAAGTCCACAAGAAAAGTAAAAACCGGGGTGTTGTAGTAAACTTGGATACCTGTGCCTGGTGTTTCATGTGTTCCTCGAGGTAGCGAAGTATGGTGGCGCGCAGCTCACCCAACCGCACCTCGTCCCACCGCTCCAATTCCTTCTTGATGACGCGCGATATCGTGTCGAACTCCTGCTGGCCGCGTTCCACTTTTGATTCCCACTGCAATAGATTAATTTTTCAATTATTTTTATCAAACTAGAAAATCATTGCTTTTTCCTCAAATAAAAGTAGCCTATGTTTTACTTATTACATCAGCTACCTGTCAGAAAGTCCCTTCCAAATCTGTCCAGCCGTTTCAGATTAATCGGAACAGACAAAAGAAAATTAAAAAAAAACTCGATTTTGTGTATGTACCGTATATATTCTAATGCATGAACAAAAAATAATTATTTCTATATTACAAACAGACAATCCTAATTTATTTATATGTATAGAAAAAACCTACATTTCTGCCCGAAGACTATTGCGGCAAGACAATAGAATATCTATTGTCTGTTTGGAGTTTAGAGAGTCTCTGATCATTAATAACGTCGTAACTACAAATAAAATGAGCGTACAAGAAAAGTTTAGGACAATATTATTTTCGACTAAAAAATCCAGTTACTAAAACCCAAACTTCTTATAGTGTAGGCATTCTAGTTGATAAACAATTAAACCAACTGAGATATGGCAACTACTGTATGGTAAATGGACCTTTCGAACTACTTATCAGCAGTATCCTACAACATCCATCTGCTTAATCAGGTAGTCAGTAGTTCTGACTAGTGTGATAATAGAATGGGGGCTACCGCGAGTGAATTTGCCACCAGGAGGCGCTGGTGTCGCTTGAGGTCCTAAAACATTCAATTTACATAGGTTTCATCGGTATTCGTGATAAAAACCAAACATTTTTTAAAATGCATGTTGAAAAGTGATCTCCTTTATTAAATTATTGCAAATTTGGATTATTTGGCGATAAATTTGATAGATTTAAAATCATAATTATGAAAAGTTGTGCAGTTTAATGGGAAAATTATGTTAAATAGCATATTTCAGAAGTTATTATACATGAATAACTGCTTTTTAGTACATACACATACAACATTTTAAGTTAATCTAGTAGCTATCATTATTTAGTGTGTAGTTTCAATTAACAAATCAACGACCTCTAGACCTTACTCTACAGTGGCGCCACCTGGTGAGCAAGAAAACGGTAGTCCCCATTGGATAGTACCTAAACAGATACTGCATATTTCGATATTTCTAAATTATATAAAACTAGCGATCCGCCCCCGCTTCGCAATGATGATATTCGTAATAGGCACGTTCCCGCCTCCCCGGTTGACCGGTACCGGCGCAAACGCTACGTACCGCAATTTTTAAATCTGTAATATCTTTGAAAATATTTATTTAAATCATATGCTGTAAAGGGCCATATAGATCTATATTAAATAAACAATGTCTTTAAGGTATTTAATTAGATAAGGATTATTGTTGTATTGGTTAAAATTGCTTCGAAAATTAGCCATTATTTGCGTAAAAAGTAAGAACATTACTTTACTTTTTAGAGAAAAAAATGAAATTGTTTACGACATCACATTAGAAACTGAAAAATATCAGTGTTTCTCCACTATTTAATGGATGTTATTATACATATAAACCTCCCTCTTGAAATACTCTATAAAAAAACACATCAAAATACGCTGCGTAGTTTTAAAGATTTATTTAAGTAAAGATTAACGCTGAGTCTCGTTTTAGAATACGGGCCTTAATCTCACATAGGGACAGAAAAAGCAACTTTGTTTTATACTATGTAGTGATACCTCAATAATCTCGTTGGAGGCTTGCTCAATCTTCTCCGGCCTATTGGCGAGCTCCGCCTTCGCTTTGTTCTCACGTCGCTTCGTGAGCTGCATTTGCGCGTGTTGCCAGTTCTGGAACACCTTGGATAAACATAGCAATATTAAAATGAGCTATGTCTTCAATTGAAATAATTATTGGTTAAGCTTTTGTGTGCCGTATTTACAGATTAGTATACAATCAGTGGCGTGCACATAGATTATGAATAGGGTATGCAAAGTGAGTGACACTAATCGCAAAAACTATAATTTTTTTTTTTAGTATTTTGAGTAGGGTATGTAAACTAATCACACATCATCACACACACAACAAAAAAAGATTACATTTTTGTCAAAATAAGTGCTGTTGATGAAAGCAGATCGCCTATGGTTTCACATCTGTGAAGGAAAATGGGCGAATAAGTGGGAATCATTGATGATGATGCACAGGGTATGCACAGCTTATTTGAATATATGGAGTGCACGCCACTGGATACAATAGTCTTATACTCTTCAATCTGCCGAATATCTTTGGTTTTGCCTGCGCCAAGACAAGTCAAGCGCAAGGGCGGCACTATCTGCCTTTTCTCGAAGTGTTTCGTCGTATTTTTGAACTCTCATAGAGTTGGTTTCCGATGTATCAGATAGTTCATATTCTCAAGATAATATGTTATCACTACACTTATTAAAAATACAAACTCTCAATTGAATAGCTCTAATACTTTAGATTTTATTGATATCTAAAATACGCAGACTTCATCACTGTCACACTTATTACCATCAACATGATTGGCTACTTCCTGAAGTGCTAGAAAGCTGAAATTTGGTATGCGACCTAAGATTAGTATACAACCAACAAAAAATAATAAACTTGTAACTTTCCCCCATCCCCTATATATATCTTTTTTCACAGGGCAAGCCTTATGTGGTCGTCTTGGCAACATTTTACATGAAATGTTCTTGGTGGGATTGTCTCTTTCTATAGGTCAATCTGCAATATTTATCGGCAGGTACAATCAGCGCCGGATCTTCAATTTTTTTGGGTGGGCAAAAATTTAAAATGCCCCCCGCCCTCTTTTATTTATTTTTACCTTATCATCCTATATTATTTCACTTATTTATATAATAGGTCCTCAAATTGATTGACATTTGGACAAAGCTGCAACTTTTACGCAGCTGTGATCAGTTTCAGAGATATTACATCTCCTTGTCTTACTCCTGCCAATGATAAGCCATGGTAAGCTCTTCATTACTCGGCCTGACATAGTAGCGCTCTCGTACAAACATCTCAACAATTCGATATAGCAGTAGTCAAGTCAGGCAAGTGTTTCATTCCTCCAACGGAATGAAACACAGCCCAAGTCTCGATCGAATCGAAGGCTTCTCATAGCCACAAACGCCAAACATAATGTCAGTTATACTCTCCGCTCTTCTGTATAACCTGCACAGGTATGAATATGTAGTCTATGGTGCTGAAGCTTTGAGGAACCCGCTTATTCAGTGCTGGAAATCGTCAAAATATGCGCGAGACGATCATAATGACTCTGGAGAATAACTTGAAGATGTGGCACAATATAGTAATTTTTGTATTTTTGTCGTTCATAAGTGCTTTTTGTAAGCCTAATTTAAATAAATGAATTTTGACTTTAACTTATCATACCCGGAATATTAGGCTCTCTCCAAGCGGATACGAAAACTCGTTCGCAGAGAATTCTACTATTTCAATACAAGGTTAATTAAGGACCTTATTAAGGAGAACAGGGGGCCCAAAGTTTTCCAAAAACCACTTGGAAGGAGCATTCTGGTGAAGCTTAATATAGCAGATGGCCAACTACTCACATTACGCCAACAGATCCTGGAAGAGGTTGAGAAATTCTATGGATTTGTCGAGCGCTCATCAGTACAGACCGAAGACAGCGAAGATCTACGTGCCCTACTAAGGCACCATTGTACGTAGGATATGCCGGATGTTGACGTTAGCGAAATTAGTGCAGCACTGAAGCAACTGAGAAATGAAAGGGCCCCGTGGGATGACGGTATTACGACAGAACTCCTAAACACCGGTGGACAACCCATCATTAGGTGAGCTCTTTTAATGCCGTCATCTACCTGGGAACTACACTGGAAGCGTGGTCCACAAGCGTTCTTTAAGAAGGGTGATAAAGCTCTCTTGAAGAATTATAGACCGGTAGCGTTTCTGATAAGCGTCGGTGGCGTCCTTCTCCAGATTGTCCAAGAATAAGTTTACTTGGGCTAAAACTTGACCGGCACAATTTCGGAAGGGAAGCTAGTAGGAGGATTCATTTGGGCTGGGCGGCATCAGGCAAGTTACATCAGATCTTCACGTCGACGATTCCGCAACGCTTAAGGACAAAAGTCTTTGAGAAATACGTCCTACCCATACCAACATACGCAGATGAGACATGGACACTGACTGCGGATTGGTTCAGAAATTCAAAGTTACTCAACGAGCGATGGAGCGTGCTATGTTGGGAGACTCTTATACATAAAATCAGAAATGATGTTATCCGCAAAAGAACTAAAATTACCGGCATAGTTCGCCAGATTAGCGAACTGAAGTGGCAGTGGGTAATGATGTCGCAGAACCGATGGCCGTTGGAGCAGACGAGTTCTGGAGCGGAGACCGCGTCTTGGCAAGCGTAACGTAGGACGCCCTCCGGCCCGATGGACCGACAACTTGCGAAAAGTCGCTGGTGGAGTCTGGATGAGAAAAACGGAGGACCGGAATATCTGGCGCAAAATGAGACCAATGTCCAACAGTGGACTGCGATAGGTTGAATAGAGAGGGAAAAGGTTTAATCACCTTTCTTGAAGAAGAACACCACCACGCCATTGCTCCTCACCTTTGGTGTCGCACCATCACCGATTCCGGAATTAAAAAGCTTCTGAAGGGTCTTAAGCACTGGCGTGCCCCCTACTTTCAAAAGCTCTGCGGTATATCCGTCGTAGCGGGAGTCTAATAACGCTTAAGCTGTTTCATAACCATCCTAACCTCGGCAAAAAAGCAATGTCATTAAAAAGTTACAATTTATCAATTATTGGTATTGATATTAATCAATTAAGTTCTATAATGAAATAAGACTACTCGCCTCAGCTTTTCGAAGTCACACTGGATGAAAAAGGCGTTTTATTTCCAATTTATTTTGTATATTTTCTTAAAAAACGTGGTCGCTTGATGCAAGTAAAAGGAGCTTAATTGTTTATTTTTATTTTTTTTCAATTGTAGCTGTCCATCATGAAAATGATATAGCTTTAAAGCAGCTAAGTTGGCATCAATTAACATAGAGAAATAACTACGTAACTTTGAAATAATACACTGCTGCCCTGTATAGAGATCGACGAGAGAGTTTTCGTATACAGCGTCATTCCTCAGATCGCAGCTGCACCCGCCTGCTGACCGTGATCTGCGGGCGCCTATTTAGAACTATGCAAAAAAATGTAATGGTTCAGTAACATGCCTTACTCCGCGCTCCGGTTATCAGTCGTATTTCTATGGCCATGCACTTGTACTATATTTATTCCGCGGCAAGTAAGGTAAATGATGAGTGGTCCATTAGTCGGTTTGCCGCCCCCTGACCGTGCCGCCCGGGCACGTGCCCCCGTCTGCCCCCCCCTAGATCCGCCCTGGGTACAATAATGATAACTGTATAAAAATGTCACGCCTTACCTTTAACTCGTTCGTGAAAGACGTCTTTAATGGCTCCAATGAGACCCAGGTAGTCTTGATGTGCTCTTGTCAACACGAAATAATCCGTTTGTTCATGCTCCATTCTTAATTGTTCAATCTGAAACAATAATGTAAGAATAAAAAAATTACCGTAAATGTTTTCCATTTCCAACTGGGAATGATGTATATATATTTTTTAACAGACTTGTATACAAACCTTTTCATTATCAACGAGCGTCACGACAGTACGTTAGTAGATTTACCAGAATGGGTGTAATACCTTGCAAATGCGGGATGGTATGTACAAGTGCGCACAAGATCTTTTTGTGCACTTCAAAGCAACAACGGTAGCAGTTACATGTAAGGTTCAGGGTTGCGGTCAGGCAGAACACTTGCCTGTGTTGCTTCACGGCACCAGAGCGTGCGAACAGTACAATTTACGAAAGATGACCATGCGCAGTATTTTTAAGTCTCATTGAGTACGGTACGGGGGGGAGGAAATTGTGATTGCCCCATCGCTATTCGTCTATTTTGAATTCGTGCGATCACACTACTCTAGAATATAGACGGATGGAAAACTGATTTGTTGTATTTTTTATTACTTGTTATCTTTATTCAAATCTGTTTGCTGAACCAACTTGAGATTTGCTATTTTATGTTGATTCGAAAAGGCAGGCGTAAAGGTTGGTATGCGAGTATGAATTTAAATTTTGTTCTTATTAAATATATTCTTTTATTGTAAAATATTCGAAACAAACAAAAAATACTCGCAAGACGTCTCTAAATTATCATCAACATCATCATTAATTCATTCATCATCATCATTAGCTCATTAAACGTCCCCACGAGGGGCACGAGCCTACCCGTACGCGGGTGTATAGGCCCTAGTCATCCGCGGGCGCGTATCTTCTCGTGTAAGTCGGCGGTGTGCGAGAGCGCGCGAGACACGGGCGCGTGGGTGAGGGCGTGAGTACCTTCTCGTGCAGGTCGGCGGTGTGCGAGAGCGCGTGCGGGCAGCGGGGGAGGCGCGCGGTACCTTCTCGTGCAGGTCGGCGGTGTGCGAGAGCGCGTGCGGGCAGGCGGGGGAGGGCGCGCGTACCTTCTCGTGCAGGTCGGCGGTGTGCGAGAGCGCGTGCGGGCAGGCGGGGGAGGGCGCGCGTACCTTCTCGTGCAGGTCGGCGGTGTGCGAGAGCGCGGCTGCAGGCGGGGAGGCGCGCGTACCTTCTCGTGCAGGTCGGCGGTGTGCGAGAGCGTGCGGGCAGGCGGGGAGGGCGCGCGTACCTTCTCGTGCAGGTCGGCGGTGTGCGAGAGCGCGTGCGGGCAGGCGGGGGAGGGCGCGTACCTTCTCGTGCAGGTCGGCGGTGTGCGAGAGCGCGCGCGAGACGGGCGCGTGCGGCTCGGCGGCGGAGAGGGCGGCGGCGGCGCGCGCGGTGTCGTGCGCGCGCGCGCCCAGCTCGCGCCGCTCCTGCGCCAGCGCCTCGCACGCGCCCGCCAGCCGCCGCAGGCACGCCTCCAGCGACTCGATGCGACCCACGCGCTCCTCGAACCACTGGCGACACACACGTTACACCATGCACTGCTTGCATCTATGTACCACACACACGTTTTCAAATAACGCTCCACACACACACACGGTAGTAAATACGTGCGTGTGTACGCACATACACGCATTTTGTATTATTACCGTCAAAATTATTAACATATTACATTAACTGCATGTTAACACACACAACGTAAAATTAAAATTATAAGGAGAAAGCCGTTTCTCATAACCATCTTACGAGAGCAGGTCAAAAGAGAATATTTGTATTACTGTTTTTTATTTAAAAACTATTTCATTTTTGTTATATATGAACTATCGGGTATATCTATAATAAGTTTTTGTGTCAGACCGCCACTATTGTAACATCGGGATTGACACGAGTCCCGTAATAAACGCAGATACGTAAACAGTGTTTTCCTTATTGCTCCACTTAACCACATACAAACTAATTTTGTAATTAAATGTTTTTCAGATAACATCAGATATTACTAGACTTTAAAGGTCGAAGTTTTAACATTTACACTTTAAATGTCGATTTATGATGATGTCGCTGTAGAAGTATTATTACAAGGTAAAAACAAAAGTAGCATGATACTCACAGGGTCGGATTCGTCCATCCTGTATGTGATCTTGTTGACTGTCTCGCCAACTTTGTTAAATAGCCGCAGCACACCAGCGCCACTCAGCGCGGAAGTGCTCGTTGCTTTTGGCAACTCCGTATCTTTATATACATATTAATATTTTAGAAATGGATACGATAAAATATACGAATGAACATAGCTGTTTCATTTATTTATATATATATAATTTTAAAAATAAAATAATTAATGCTACTAATAAAAGTAAAGTTCCGTGGAATATCATCAATAAAGAGACTTGTAAAAATAAAACACAAGACAACAAGATCTCACTGAGTATTGATGGCAGGAGTCTTGATACTGACTCTCAGGTGGCAGATGCATTTGAAAAGTTCTTTACTAATATTGCTGTCACTGTAACTAGTAAATTAAATTGAAATCCTCATCTTGCTGTTTCTCTCCTCAAGTCACATGTTGATGAGTGAAAAACGTCTTTTAGATTTACACATGTAAATGCAGGGATAATCATTAGAACTTTTAAAGAGTTAAATATAAAAAAAAACAGAGGATTTATGGGGACTCTCTATAGAAATACTTAAAAATATAATTATATGTATTGCTCCTCACTTAGCTGTTATTTTTAATCAGTGTGTTCACCAGGGCAAATTCCCAAATTTGATGAAATTAAGTAAAATCATACCTTTATTCAAATCTGGAGAAAAAAGTGACCCGTCTCACTACAGACCTATCTCTATTCTCCCAGCTCTAAGTAAGATATTTGAAAAAAATATATTTAATCAATTATTGTCTCATTTCAACGAAAACAAATATTACATAGCAATCAATTTGGATTTACTAAAGGCAGATCCACTACTGATGCAGGAGTGGCACTAATGAAACATATTTTTGAGGCGTGGGAAAATAAGCAAGATGCTATAGGAATATTCTGCGATCTATCGAAGGCATTCGATTGCGTTAACCATAATACTCTCCTCATGAAGTTGAAGCATTACGGTGTCGATAAGGACGCTCTTAATTTAATACAATCATATTTAACGAATAGAGTCCAAAACGTACATGTCGGAGAAACAAGTTCCAGCGGAGCCCTTTTATTGATGGGCGTTCCCCAGGGCTCAATATTGGGACCTTTGTTATTCTTAATTTATATAAATGATCTACCTTATTATACTCAAAACCTATGTGAAACTGTATTATTTGCTGATGATACATCTCTTATATTTAACGTGGATAGACAAAAAGAAACTTTTGACGATGTAAATACTACACTTTCTCAGGTATTACATTGGTTTACGACCAATAATTTACTACTTAACTCTAAGAAACCAAATGTATTAAGTTCACAATGCCTAATGTAAGGCAGGTAGATACTTTCATCACTTTGGATGAAGGACCCATGGAAGTAATAAATTCAACCGTTTTCCTGGGTACAAAATTAGATGCAAAATTGCAGTGGGGTCCCCATATTGCGGCTGTAAGGAAGATAAGAAGTCTCACTGATATTGAGACTGCAAGACTTGTGTATTTTAGCTATTTTCACAGCGTGATGTCTTATGGTCTACTTTTGTGGGGGTCTGCTGCTGATCTACAAACAATTTTTGTATTGCAGAAAAGATCCATCCGTGCCATATACGGCCTTAAATCACGTGACTCACTAAGGGAATTATTTAAACAAATAAATATTTTAACATTACCGTCTCAGTACATTCTAGACTGCGTCATCTATGTACACAAAAAATTTACATGTATTTTCAAAAAAGTCAGATAATCATAGTTTGAACACTAGGAACAAACACAAACTTGCCGTTCCAAATCTTAGATTGCATAAGGTTGGGAACTCATTTGTGGGATTAAGCATTAAAATATTTAATAAGCTACCACAAAATGTAATTGATTTACCCCTGCATAAGTTTAAGTCTCATGTAAAGTCTATTTTAATAAAAAAAGCTTACTATAGTGTTGAAGATTATATAAATGATAAAAACTCATGGACATGTTGATTTCCACGCCTGCACTACTTTTGTTTTTTTTTTGTTTCATTTTTAAATTTTATATAATACTTAACTGGTTAATAGTACTTTTGAAGATTATTATATTTTTACCAATACTTAATATGATAAAAATTGTAAATATAATTTGCTTTATATAATTACTTTGATTACAAATGACTACTGAGTTTCTTGCTGGTTTCTTCTCAGTGGAAAACTACCTCCCGAACCAGTGGTAGCTTCATTTGACATTCATAAGTGTTCTTTAAGGACCTAAACTGAATAAACACTTTTCATTTTCATTTATTTAACTTTGGTACACAGACAAATTACTGTCATAACTACAATTAATTTGCAATCTATAAATACATATAGATTAGACACAGCATGATACACTAAAATGATACATTAAAATCTTCTGCAGCAGACAGTTACATACACATTAGTAAATAATAAAAAAAACTAGTAATAATAATAAATTTTAATATAATTTCAACCAGTTTGGTGGTGTTAAAGGTCATATCACTTGTTATTATCAAATCTGAAGTTAATCTATTGAAATGAGCGAAATTTTAATTAAAGACATCCATGCAATGTAATCAATGTTTGTAACTATCTGGGTGTTTCTATTCACAACATAAAAGCACATTGTTAATGATAATAGGTTTTAATGTCTCAACAATACTGGTCAAGGACCATTTGATAGATGGCGCTGTGTAAAGTTTCCTTACCCGATTCCAAAAACTCCCTGAAGTCTGGGTCAATGCAAAGCACTGGGTGTTGGCCCACTCGGTTCAGAAACCTTTCGAGAGCCGCTCGCCTTCTCTCCACGAATTGAGACTGGACGTTGCTGGACGCACTGCTACCGTTGGCACTCTCCGTCGACGGCGTTGACGTCATCTTCAGTTTTGTTGTGCCTGGTAGGATGGGATATGATATACTGATAGTAACAGTTACAAAGAGTGGAGTTTATATTGTGCACATACTTAATTGTTGTTTCTACTCTTAAAAAAAATAAGTAACATTTTTATAATTTCCAGATGATAAACATTAAATTTGGATCATTATCAGTTAGTTGCGTTATACGTATTCGGAACGTCACGAACTAAGTGAAAGGGAAGATGTGTAAGAAGAGATCGCTCGCGTAACTTGACATGTGACTTTTTTGTGTACAAAAAGTGTAGCGGCGAAATGTAAACGGCCTCTTAAATAAGCTAGACGTTTAAAGTCAGGAGTCGACTTAATAAGCTCAAACGAACAAAATTTTAAAAAAGATTTTTAAATTTTTAAGTAACTTCATAACCTCGGGGTTTCGACGTTCACGAAAACAAACACTTCAGCCAAACATGTGTTAACATAGACAAATAAATCAAACAAAATGATATCTTACTCACCAACTATACTCTTTTCGGGCGCTGGTGGTATTATCCTGCCCGACCTTAGATATTTCTCCGTAAGCTTCTCATGAAGGCCTAGGAAGTCGCTGAACCTTCGGAGCACTGCGAACTCGTGCTTGCTGAATATAGGCATGTTGGTCTTGGTCAACACGCGATATGCTACATATGAGCTCATGCCCTCTCCAATTTTTTGTGGCTCTGTGATCGTTATTATTATATTATTTGTGCGTTCTGTGGCAATCTGTAAAAAAAAAACAAATTTTAACTTTATGAAATTTTACTGACCTGATATGACGACGGCTTGCGAAAGGTCATCATTGGAGGCTGCATAAGTGGAGGACTGGTGTATCTGGCGCAAAAAGTAAGGAACCTATCCCCAACACTAGACAGTAAAAGGTTGAAAGAAAATGGAAAAGAAAGATTCCAAATTTGGTTCTGGACAGTCGTGCGTAGAAAGGTCGATACTTAAGCCCGAAAAATTGGAAGCTGGAAACTATATTATAATATAATTATTCTCACATAATGACTATCGAGTTCTAGCCGGCTCTTCCTGAAGATCCTACTTTTCCGAAATGGTGGTGGCGTCATAAAATATATATAAATAAAAATAAATTCAAGTGTTTCTGTAATAGAATTAATAAAAAGAAGACATTTTGAGTTTGTGTTACGCATAGGTTTTTGGCTGTAGCTCGCCGCGCTGTTCAAATGGTCCATGATTTGTCTGCTCCTTTTGGAATGATGCCAAAAGGAGCAGGTGGGGATTGGCCTGGGTGCGAAGTTGTGTGTAGAGCAGAGTTGCCACCCGTCCCGATTTTGGCGGGACAGTACCGATTTCGAAGGCATTGTCCCGGGTCCCGACAGCCTTTCGATTTTGTCCCGATTTTCAACAATATGCGATCGGATCAATCAAATGACACCATAAATGACAAAATTGATATAGAATTGTTAAAATCGGCTCGTAACAAAAAGGAAAACGTATGGAAAAATTAATCATTTAAATAAATATCCACTGACACTCACATAGCGCCACGGAGTACCATATTCATTCAAACAAATATTTGTTATTCCCGAGGATTGAACCCGTAACCCATGGCACCCATGTAGTAGCCGACGTTTCGAAAAAAAAGATGATTATTAGATTTAGGATTTACATGATAAATATAAAAAAAAAACATTTTCTTAGACTGTCTCACACTCATAATGTGATTGGACCTAACTTCGAACATCACTGATGGATGCCCGATCGTCCCGATTTTTTTCCCCTAAAGGTGGCAACCCTGGTGCTGAGGCAAGAATTGAATGTAAAAATTATTATTGATTTGATTTTATCATGAAACTTTGTACACATATATTCTTGGCGATATTAGAAGTAAAATAGGCTAGGCTATATGTTATCCTGGAATTCCCACGAGAACGGGAACTTTGCGGGCGATACCGCGGGTCGCTTAATTTAAATTTGATTTAATATTTGGATTTGGATTGCTCTTGTAGGAATCAATTGTAATACAAGACAATCAAAAAATTTCATTAAAATGTTAATAAGTAATTAAAAAAGATAAAGATTTGATCATTTATTTCTTGGTTAAATTGGTGATTTCACTAGTTGTATTTCAAAATTCCAATATTTTTGACAAACTCGCTATTGAATTAGTCAACAAAGTACAAAACCTTAGTCTACAAATATTTCTCCTTATAGTTATTTTAATCAAATAATTACATTTTGTACTATCTGCTTTTGTATGGCTGAGTGCATTGTTGTTATGACATGTATCAAGTAATATCAATATTTTATGACAAGGGCATTGAGTGCAATGACAAATTAAAGTGATTTATATACATAAACATTTTATTAAAGGTTATGCTGATAAGCTTACATTTAATATTATTCAATCAGAAGCACATAAGAGGGGAGTTTTTAATTGATAATAGGCCCATTCTGTGAAGTTTATTATATGGGATACTATAAAAATTTAAATTGAAAAAGTTGAATATGCAGATGATTAAAAAACAAAGATACACAGAGAAATATTGATTACTTTTAATGCCTTTCTCAAAACCTGAACTACAAGGTAACAGATGTTTTGGGAAGATTTTATGAGTTTTTAAGTATGGTAACATTGGTGTTTATTCCTCATGATTGGTGAAAAAAAAAATACATAGACATAATATATACTATGATCTTGAATAGTATAATTAAAATTATAATGATTATATTTGATGTGGAACGTTTGGACCGTGGGGACCATGTGACCATTGTGTATATCGGGATTTAGTTAAACATATGTACGGTGACAGGCAAGTAGGTGCCTTTCCTGGGCAACATTTAAGTTTGGCTATAGAATGCGGAAATTTTGTCAGCCTTATGGGTAATATGTCACAGACTAGGGCAGCGTTCTGGGGCACCTTTTTTAAGTTTTGTAGGTTTGTTAGTTTATAGATTTATTATATTTATAATTTTAATTATACTATTCATAGACATAATTATAAAGAATATCAACAAATCATTATACCTCTTCTAAAATAGGACTGCTTAAGGTTGTCGTGATGGATGGGGGTGGATCATTAATTGTTGCCTTCTCCACTGTTTCTCCATTAACTTCTGGCTCCAGACTGACTTCCTATAAACATATTTAATGATTAATATTTATTGCATAGCAATAATTTATTATAATGAATAATAAACTATTTTGGATACTGTGACAATTCATCTCTAAAGTAAAATTTAATGTTCATATTCATACACTTTATCTTAAAAAAATAGCTCATTGTAAAACCAGTTAATAAGTAGCAAATAAAGCTGGAATAATCACTAGTTTCACATAAATAAATAAATAAATAAATATATATATATAATATATATATATATATATATATATATATGTATGTGTGTGTATCTATATGTATATATATATGTTTGTATGTGTATATGAATAAATATATATATTTTGGTCTTTATACTCATAATATTAAAATGAGTAGTTTATATGTACCAATTTTTATTTAATTGGTGATTATTTTAGTTTATTTTTATTGTAGTTTTATATTAAGTGCATGGTTGTTTGTGTCTACCGCTCTTATCATTTACTTTTATTTTTCTGGTTCACAATGGCCTGCTGGAAGAAATCTCTAATAGAGATAAGCTAGCCTGTACTTTATTGTTTCTTACTGTATACTGAAATTGTCATGCTATGTACAAATAAATAAATAAATAAATTTGTAAAAAAAATAGTCAATAAAAAGAACTAAAGATTTTGACTTGTTCGTTTGTTTTGGTACCTTAATATCCTAGAATACTTTTATTTTGGTTCCTTACAATTGTTTATGCATAAAATATAGCAATAAGTACATAAATATTTTTATATGATTGACATTGATAATGAGATTTTAAAGTTCAGCTGTTCAGTTCAGTTTCAGTTTGTTTAGTCTTTTCTTGAGCAAAAAATATAACTTCATTCTTTTTATGAATCATGCCCACATCAATAACAAGATTCATAAAATTTTGACATATAATTATCTATTACTTTGGCTGTTAGGTCTAATCTATTTACAAAAATATAGTAACCATGAACACTTAAGTGCACAGGTAGTCTAGCTAGCAACAAGTTTGTTAATCTCTAAGTATATTCATACAGGCTGTTTTCTTTGCTTACGATGTAAATAGTATTTATTTGAAATCATTAATATAAAATTCAAAGAATTATATAATATTATGTATTAAAAATATACACAAGTATTGACAATTATATAATGTTCTTATAGATATAAATTTAAATATGAATAAATATTCAATTGATAAACCCACTTACAAAAACAATAGCAAGACTATGATTGTTTGCACGACTCTTAGATTAATAATTATTTTTCGATAATTAGTAATGCTAATAAGCATAATTCACGAACAGTAATTAAATTAGTTCAATGATAGTGTTTAACCCTTGTCTGTGTATGCTAGTTCAAAAGAAATTCAATAAATAGCTTGTGGCAACGCCCCTTGCGATGCCGGTATGCCCTTCGTTGGATCGGGGGCGGACGCAAGCACAACAAGTTGATAAAACAGGATTCCAATAAGATACCTGGACCGCAGACGCGAAAAGATCCTCTTCATCTCTATTTTCATTGTTGATATCGACCGTGCTAAAGGGCGGTGTGTCTGGCCCCTCGGACATGGTTTGATGAACACAATTTCACACTTACACGAACAAATAACTCAAACTACTTATTTAGGTGTCAATAAACCGATCCTAAAAACAGCGAGATAAATTTACCGAATGATTGTGCTTGACAGCCCAACTGACAGTTATTAGTGACGTATGATGATGATTAGACGGTAATTCAAAAAACAAAAAATATTTGTTTAAGGGATAATTAGTTTGTCGGCTCTAATTCAACAAGTCAAAATTTATGACATAAGATAACATTTAAAACTAGACGAAATAGCAGCACGTATTAACTTATGAAAAGATTATTTTGCCAAGTACGTGGCAATTATTGTTTACTGTCATCGATGTGACAGCAGCTGACATTCAATCTGTCACAATAAAGAAACCAAAATATTTCTTGCATTTGTCATTTGTTTTGTTTTTCTTGTTCAACGGTATGTATGTTGATATTGATATTTTGTTAACGCAACATAATTTTGACCTACGAATAACATTACTGATAAGAGGGACTTTATGATAATGTGTCTTAAAATTTCCAGTTAGTAAAAATGAGTGGGTCAGGCTCTGATAAAAAAGCCGAAAATACCTGAAGCTCCCAAACCGGTGGCAGCTGCTGGCAATTTACTGTCTAGTGTAGCTCCGCCATCACAGCTCCCAAACTTCATTACATCGGCCCCTATGCCACAAGCCCCAGAAACCGTAAGTAGCTTTGATTTCTATCACACACTTGACCCATATTGGATGATCACTATTTTGTGTTCAAACAAATGCTAAGTTTAGTCCTTATTGCACTATTTGTACTTTTACCTTTTTTATTATTGTCTTTTTCTGTGTGAATAAATATTTGTTTTTTCAGATACAAAATGCACCTCAACCAGCACCTCAGCCTATCCAACCAGTTATTGTGCAGTCTAAAAGTGAACCTGTGCCTGATAGTACTGAAAATTTCAGGTTTATATACTAGACTTCCTTTTGTGCTTTTTTGTTTTGCTGATATGATAGAAAAACATTTGCGTAAATAATACTTATGCAAATTTTGTGTAACAGTATGAGTCAAGATAAGATAATTCCTATTCCAGTCCTGCTATCCCATTAAGTAAAGGGGAGCCAACATTGTCAATTAGGTCCCCTGAAGACTCAGAAATGACACAGACTCCAGAGTCATTGCCTGCATCAGAAGTGGATATACTTGGTAAGCATAATAAAATATCAGCTAAGATAATAGTGTGTTACTGTTGTTATAGTAGTAAAACAAAATTGTTAACTTCTAAAAATGTATGGTGCATCCTGTCCAATAGAAAAGTAATGGCATCCATCCAGTATCCATAAAATTGTATCTGTGCAATTTTTTTATGCCATTAAGTGGACAGGTCGAGCAGTATGCTGTGGTAAGTAATATGCCTTACCATGAAAGATGCAGGGTTTTTCAGTCAACGCCTGCGGCCCTCACCCAAGACCGGTAATTCTACTAGCTATAGTTCTCTCATCCTGAAACACAATTGCAAAACACTCCTATTTTATGGGATGATGTCGAGCACTGCGGTGGTACCTACTAAAACACTCAGTACCGATTCTACCATCTAGTGAATCTAATGGTAGACTAGTATTATTACACCCTCACATATATCATGTGTCATTATATGTATATGTGTGGCTGTAGTATTGTTAGAAATTTCGGTATAGTATGAGTACAAGATTTCACACTGACTTCCAAAAAATGGCCACTGGTGGCCTATCTAGCACTCAATGTGCTATGAACTATATACACTTTAATACTTTATAGTTAGAAATTATCTTCACATATATACTTTTATTTGTTCCCCTATTCAACTTATCGCAGTCCACTGCTGGACATAGGTCTCCCCCATTTTGCGCCGGATATTCCGGTCCTCCGCTTTTCTCATCCAGCCTCCACCAGCTACCTTTCGCAAGTCGTCGGTTCATCGGGCTGGAGGGCGTCCAACGCTACGCTTGCCTAGACACAGTCTCCACTCCAGAACTCGTCTGCTCCAACGGCCATCGGTTCTGCGACATATGTTTATTTGTTCACCAGGAGATATTATGCCAGGCAGTGGTTTGTTCACATGGGTGAAAGGTGCAGTGACATCTGGTGGAATACTTCAGCGAGTGGCTGAGAAAGCAAAAAGCTCAATGGACTCCATGATCACTACCTTGGACCCCCAAATGAAGGAGTATATGAGTAAGTATCAGATATGTGGTAGAGTCATGAAAAAATTAAATAATAATAACAATTGACGATTCAAAATATCTGTAACAGATTTATTTGAATAAATATTTTTGTCTTTATTTCTTTCTTTGCATTATATTTATACTTTTATACTAGCTTTGAAACAGTTGTTGAATGGTTGGTACTGTTATATTTACTGTATAATTTGAGCAATATCCAAAGGAAACAATTAGCATAAAATACACTCACTGAGTTTATAATATTGTTGATTAAGGGATAATGTTTATAGAATTTAAATGAAATACGTTATTGCCTATGTATTTGTAAATAAAATGTGTATTTTTTTTCAGAAAGTGGTGGTGATTTGTATCTTGTCGTGGCTTCGGACAAAGAGGTCAAGGTGTCTCCAATAAGAGAAGCATTTCAGACCGTTTTTGGGAAAGCTACAGTTGTGTAAGAGATTAAAACTGTTGGTTGTTTTTATATACTACTGCTATGTATAGATCTGGCCAAAGGACAGTTTACTTGTACGTTAATGAGTGGCAGAATAGTTTGATCACCAAATAGTGCTAATTGTCAAACCCAAAAACAAGTAGCGAAATATCAACCGATTCCAGCTGCATGTATGAACATATTTTATTTTGTTCTAATATTTTTATTTTATATCGTATTTTCGAAATAAGTATATTTATAAATACATATCGTCGTTTTATTAACCTTCATCTAATATTACCTTATTATATGTAAATATTTTTGTGACGTCATCTCGGGAGGTCTCGCCAGAATAACAGTTGCTGCAGTGCTTGGCGGTGCAGCAGCTTATGCTGAGGCGGGACCTTTTGACCGTATCATTTTGTCTTTTGCTTATTGTTTTGTGTGTTTGTAATAGTATAGATTAAAGTTGTTCTTCTATGTTTATGTTACCTACTGCTTTTGGTGTGTAATTTATAATTTATACGGTCAATAAATGATTTTCTTCTTTCTTTCATATTATACATAGAATAAATATATTTACAGAGGTTTCCCAGCCCAGAGTGATGTGACGGCCGCCCAGCCGGTGGGCTATGCGGCTGCATACGCCGCGGCGAAGCAGCGTATAGCAGACCTGAGGTCGACGCGCTCTGACCTCACCAACAACGTGCCCGTGCTCGCCGTAGAAGGATTCCTCCAGGAGACTGTTAGTGACAGGTATTAATATTGTTCTTATTTCGTAAGTTTTACCTGCAAGGATTTCTAAATATAGTAAAAAAGCAGGTCTTTTATATTTCTATTACCACGTGAGCGAACAGAACAGTTAGTTCACTCACGTGGTAAGTGATACGCCTGACCATTACAGATGCAGTGTCGAAGGAAATTTATAATAGTAGGTAGTCATTATTTTCTGTCAACACTGCTCTGCGCCTGTCACCCGAGACGACAGAGAGGTCTCATATACCCGGATATTTTACTAGCTATAACTATTATCTTAAACATTTTTTTTAGAGAAACAAGTGTATTTATCTATTGTTTTGTATACACATTGCAGGGTAGATGCTTACTTAAATCTAGATAGCGTTTATAATGTTATCATTCTAATCTTCCGTCACCACTCAGCCTAATGGAAGAGTTTACAAACGGAATATCCCGCAGGTGGTACGACCTATCGCTGCTGGTACTGTCCCAGCCTTCCCTGGGCATCGAACTGCAAGTCCAGTCGCAGGGCACCCCCGTAGCGGCGGCGGCTGCGGCGGCAGCATCGGCCGCAACGCCCCCGGACTACGAACACGCTCAGACTGGCTACAGCGTCACTATTGGCTCCATAATGGCTGCTAGTTTACAGGTACTTTGACTTTTATATTATTAAATGATTAGGTTTAAGTAACATTTATTAATAGATAATAATATAATAATAATAATATAGTCGCGTAGGGACGTGACGACTCCGTCGCCCGCTGGTGATTTTCACCAGTGCAGTCAGTCACCGCAGGGCAGCTTGTGGCGAACTGTTGGTGCGTAGCGACACCGCGGACCCGACGGCCCCCGACCGTGCACACTGACCGTCTCCGGGCTCTGGAGTGGCAACCCAAGGTCGGGACTCTCACCTCTGGCTTGCCTTAATTGGCTGTCCAGAGAGGGGTTGCAAGAGCTACATGCTCGAGGGGTGGAAGTGAAAGATGCGTAAGTCGCGAGTTGGTGCAGTTTGCCTGCGCAGAAAGCGGTGTTCACCTCTCGACACCCCTAGCCGCGAGCGCCCATGTTGCCCCCTGTCGCCCCACTGCAGACGACCATTAGGGGGCCCATGCAGCCGCGGCAAGTCACCGCCTGTCACTATTAAAATTTGAGACTAGTTTGATGGCAGGCGTCCGTAGTCTCTCCCATGACCCAGCTATCCAGTCCACCAAAACTCAATTCCATAGCCCGGTATCGTAGTTTTCATATATTTGCAATAGTCTTTACACCTGGCGGGGGTCATCATGGGTTGTAACATATTGTGCATTCTGTGATGGCATCCGTCATGTGTAACACATACAAAGATTAAAAATTCGAAAAGGGCCTCTGTGCTGTTGGCTGCGGCCCCACATATGCCTTCCAAAGGACCGGGCCACTATTTGGCCCGTGAATCTAACGATTTCGAAAAATAATAATAAAAACCTTTATTCAAAGTTTGACCAGGTTTGAGGTGCCTTAAAATTAATAGTGATACGATAATGACTGCATAAGTATTAAACTGTATCGCAGTATATAGGAGCGTCGGTGGCTCAATTGTGAGGACTGTTGCCCTTCTGCCGGTAGGGCTGAGGTTCAAATCCCGTCTCGTACCAATGTATTTTCGAAATTATGTGTAGGTTATCCGAAACAAACATCGTGAGGAAACCTTCACGCACGCCTGCGAAGAGATTCAAAGGTTGTGCGTGAAGTCGTCCAATCCGCACTGGGCCTTAGCCGCACTTGTTGTATTATTTGGATAGGAATGGATAATATTTTTAAAAATATATATTTTTCCAGGTCCATCATTCCCAATGGCAAGAAGAGGCGACCGGCGTATCCCGTCGGGAAATACTCTTGTTGGCAGCGCGCTCCTTGGCCGGTTCCTACAAGAAATTGCTGGCAGTTTCCGCAGCTGAGACTTAAGCTTGTATATTTGCGGATATAAGAGGTTTGTATCCGATGTGTGAATTAATGTGATAAACTAGCCAGAGATTTTAACAAAGTGCCTCCCTCATTAGCCTTAATTTAAGCAAGAAGATTGTACTGTGGGTTCTAATCAACGGATAAATATACCTTTTGTAAATAATCATCATTATTGCAGCCAAAAATGTCCAATGCTGGACATGCAGGACTTGCAGTTGACATCCATCTACTACCCGCCACCTTAACCAGGTCATCAGTCCATCTAGTCGGCTGTTGGCCTACGCTTCGTTTTCCATTAAGCGGATGCCACTCGAGAACCTTTCCACCCCTTCGGCCATCGCACTATGTGCCCTGCCCACTGCCCCTTCAACATTTAACAGCTAATTCTGTGGGTTTATTCGGTCACTCTAGCCGTATATAAACAACAAACTACCGAGATGCACAATTTCACTCAACAAGTGGCTGAGGCAAAAGTCGGTTGGGCAGAATTTTCATTCATAATCACGTCGCCCGCTACATGTCATAATGGCATAGTAGTGTGCTCGTGCTTTTTATGTAGTACTCTTGATGGTACTCAAGTACCTTCTCTCTCCTCCCTATAACGCCCTAAGCCCAGTTTCTAATCCCATCTCTGGGATGCCCTTAGGCTGGGATGAAGCGATACCATTGAGATATCGATACTTTTATTCGATACTGTATCGGTCAAGTATCGATACGTACTCGGTATCGATTGAAAATTATTGATACTTACTCGTATCGAATAGATTTTGGATAATTTCAAGTGATTCGGCTTTCTTGGAGCACTTTCACTTCTTGCCAACTGTGAGTTGTTTGTGTTGTGACCGAAATCAAAATTTATCCATTGATTCATTTTCAGACTCCCAGGTTGTAATTGTCATATATATTGAAATATGATTATTTATGTACGATTTCCCACACGCACTTGGAAGGAAACACATCTGGTAAAGAACTTTAAATAAAGGTTTTTAAACTATAGTAAAGTACTCAGATGATATGAGTACTTTTAACCGATACTTAATTATAAAGTATCGATACTAAAACTTCTTGGTATCGAATAAAAGTATCGAGTATGTATTCGTATTTACTCATATCGTATCTACCTTGGACTTGTTACCTTAACGTTTTAAGGCTGAGAGTCATCAGAGCTCCCTGTTGTCCGGTAAAGCTGGTGAGGCTGGGGCCAAAAGCGAAATCTTCATCCGAAAATCTCAAAGTGAAGGAATCATGGAAACACACTTTTGACAACCAAGCTTATCTCACTTACAAAAAGTTTATCCTGCCTTAAAAAAAATGGCGAACTGCCATTACGTATTGGGCCAGCGCGGAAGATTCTGAAATCCTTCAATTATAGAAATTTTCAGCAGGGTAAATTACAGCAGTAATAGCAAGTTGATAACCATACGACATTGACGTGTAAGTAATCGTAAGATGAAATCACAAGACTTTGAATATATTAAGAATTTGAAGGGATCATCTAATAATCTGAAACTTAGTTCATGTAACTAGTAGATTGGGGTCCGGCATGTTATCTTGGTGTGTAAAAATCGGGATGTAGGTACCAATGGGCAATAAAAACGTCAAGATAAAGTTAAAACCATTTTATTGTTCTTTTGATAGTGCAAATTAACATATCAATTATGCATTAAATGCATTTGACTTGATAAAATAATATGGTTAAGTTTGCATTATATTTTCATATGTAGGTATGCTCAATTGCTTATATTATTTATATGTAATATGTATTTGTTAATACAAATACATAATATTATTATGAATACAAGTCTTGTAAATAAATAAATAAATAAATGTATTGCTAGTTTGTTTTTGTAAAACTAAAGTAGATTGTAATGTTTATTGTGTGTGAAAGCTGAAGACGTGGCAAACGTAGACTTTTTATTTTTTTTTAATCTATAGGTGTGGTCGGAAACGGTTGCGTTCCGTCTCACATAATTTAATTTCTGTCAGGTGGAATAGCGCTGTTTCCTTCCCCCCATCTCAGTTTTTTTATCTTTCGTATTGTCTTTTTTGTTTTTTTTTTGTTGTGAATGTTTTCTTTCTTTTATTTAAGTGTATATTATGGTTATTCTGTTATTTTTAAGTGTATCGAATGATGTTAGTTTTTTTATGTTGACTTTGTATTATTGTTTACTTTTTTTCATCTGTCCCACTCACTCGCCACAGGTACAGCCAGAATATCAGTGCTGCAGTGGGTTAAACTACTGCAGCGTTTGCTGAGGCTTGTACCTGATTGGCCACTGGGTTCTGTTTTATGTTGACTCGGTGCCGAGTCTACCACCTAGCTTCTTGCTTAAATTGGGGCTGAATGTGTGAAAATTTACTTATATCAGCGCTCTTTATCGATTTTTACCCAATTTTGTATTGAATGTGTGTTTGAGTGTGGAATAAAACTTTCTACCTTATGGATTTAGGTATGAAGTGTAGTTTATTTTTCCTAATTATTTATATTTTGTTTCAGATGTCAAATTCCTGCAAGCAGACGTGAAAATATATTGTATCATATTTTAAGTGTAATATATTATTGTATTTAAAGTTAAGATAAATAAATTATATCGGGTCCAAATGTGTTTTTATTGCCACCTTTAATTTTTTTATCCGCTAATCAAACTTGAAAAATAAAGTCGTAATATTGGTTTTTGAATGGTTTTTGCATTGCAAGAAATCCTTAATACATGACTTACTTGACTTATATTCTCATATCCCCTGGATGGGTCAAATGGCATCCACAGTGCCCCGCCATCCCGTTCAGTCTAAATACTAGTAGTAGCCATAAAAAACATTCTTTGTCAGTTTAAAATGTGTAGAATTCCCCTTTGGAGGTAAGTGGCAACTGATATCTTGTGATGTAAAGACGTAAAAAATCTTAATATTACTGCCTGTCTCGCCTTTGAACCTAGAAATCAACTTTTTAAAAATATATTTTTAAATAGCAACACTCAAGGCAGATACGAGTATATACGAGTAGATATGGTAAATTAATATAAATATTTGTCTTGAAAGGGTTACTTATTCCATGTTATAATAAACGTAAAACTTACAACGCTGATCTTCTGGGAACCTTAAATATAGATACTATTAATAGAATATTTCAGAAAAGGGCAGACATAATATAATGATAAATGTTAAAAAGTTATAAAATAATCAGTATTGTTCATTATTTTATAAAATCCTTACAACCACATTCACAAATTAAAAATGGCCGTGGCGTGTTCACAGTCACCATTGATAAAAAGCCAATAGCCGTCATGATTCTTATCAACTTTGGTCGCTTATTATGTACTTTATGTACTTATTATGTTTATGTTTATGTACTTTTAAAATAAAATAAATAAAAATAGAATAGCTTCAGAAAAGGGCAGACATAATATAATGATAAATGTTAAAAAGTTATAAAATAAATCAGTATTTGTTCATTATTTTATAAAATCCTTACAACCACATTCACAAATTAAAAATGGCCGTGGCGTGTTCACAGTCACCATTGATAAAAAGCCAATAGCCGTCATGATTCTTATCAACTTTGTTCGCTTATTATGTACTTATGTTTTTAAACAAAACTTAAATATCGAATAAAAGATATAAAATAACTTTATATAAATAAAATAGCCTCAAATATTTCTTAAATACTGTTAGTAGAATCGAGGATATAAAAAAATACAAACGTAAATAATAAACAAAAACCTTCCGCTTCCATACAAGACTGCATACGAATATATCGATAGGTGGGTCGATAAAATGGTTCTCACTAGGCGTTTGTACCAACGGACGCGGTCAGGGGCCGTACTACCGAATAATGGTTCTAGTGGAACACGAGTAATGTTCGCTAACCATTGCGCGCATATTATGAATTGCGAACCGACGAACAGTTACACGCCGCATTGTAATATAACACGAGATCGTTAAAGAATTCAGTGATATGTATTTTGAATAAAAAACGGACGATTCGTTTAAATATTTTAATTATATAAATCAAAGTTTTCGGTACCTGTGAAAGTATTCCATTATTGCATTACTAAATCACTGCGTGATATGTTACTATTCGGCATTTTGGAAATAAACGGTATTTTCTTCTAAAATGCGTGCGTCTGGACGCGACTTACACAGAGCGTAAACTGGCAGCCAGTGTATGCTCGTTGAGCTTACATTTGTCGCACTTAAAAACGCGGCTTGCCCCATCTCCTGTATTGGGAAATCTGTGGTCACGCCAGATTTTGTTAGGCCATGGTATCGCTCCTGTAGAACCGGCCCATTTGTGTAAAAATATAGCTCTACTTCGCTGAGGAGGATACGGTGACCTATCAGCACTTGATCAAAGTCATTAAAGGAGGTCCACTTGTATGAAATGTACCTACTTATATAGTCACAATACCAAGATTTCGCAAATGTTTTGGTGCGTGTTTTGTAGTAAAAAGATAGAAAATATAGGTGGCATTAGTGCAACGCGTGCAACGCAGGTTCACGACCTGCATAATGTCTGAAACGAATGACAGAAGCAAGTACGATTCAGTTAATTAAGGGCTCTCTTCAACCTATCGCAGTCCACTGCTGAATATAGGTCTTCCCCAAGAAGAGAGTATTAAGGGCTAGAGGAAAGTAACGTCAATAATTATGCCGAAATGTTTAAAAACGAAAGTCTGAGCAATGCATCCTATCCTTGCCTGCTCAGCTGTATGTTTAAAGCTGAGACGTGGTACTGACTGCGAGATCACCATTGGACTATGGAGCGTGAGCGTGAAACCCTGAGCATAGTTCACTCGAGGATTAAAATAAAAAAATATGTTATTCGTGAGATAAGAAAGGTAACAGACACACGTCGGTATCTTGTAGAAAAATTGTTGGATCGCATACGGTTTCTGGTGCGGAGACCGCGTTTTGGCAAGAATAGTAGGACGCCCTTGAAGCGGATCGGCCGAAAACTTGCGAACTACAAGTAGTTCGCAGACGGAGGCTGGATCAGTAAAGCAGAAGACCGGCATGTCTGGCGTAAAATGGGGAATCCCATGATGGTAAACCGTAGGTAGGTAAGTAGTACATCCTTACCAGCAAGTAGGTACATATTTGGTTTTGTAGCACAAAGTCCAGGTACCTACATAGGTAATTAGTATGGGTTATATTTTGTATCGCGTTACCTATACAGATTAATGTAATTCTTTAATGACAGAGTTTTACAACTTTTCGATATGTTTGTAATTTATTTATTATTCCAATATCAGTGTAATCTCTTTACTGTTACCTATAAATACATGTAATTCATGTTGTAGCTCAAAGTTGAAATCGCGAGGTAAGCACTCACAATTTTCGGTTCAGAAATACTGTAAATAGGTATCTATGACTTCATTTTCATAAATTTACACACTTAAGAGTTCAAGACACACACAAGTGTCTACCTACAACTGTGTAAATAGGTGTAATTTATTAGTTAATTTTGAGAAGTTCCGGCACATTAAGAGCGAGAAAAATTAGCAATATATACATACTTATAGCTTCTGCTGGCGACCTGAAGAATAGTGTTACTTGAATCAGCACTTAATATACACCAGTGCTGATTTCCTGTCAGGATACAAGTATTTAATTTATTTGTATTTCGAAAATTAGGGTGTTAAGTTCGTTGTAAAATAGTGTAAGGCAGCGCGGTTCCATACACTGTAATTACCTAGGTATAAATCTTAGGTATCTTTGTGCTGATGACGAGTGAAGTCAGTTTCGCAGTAAATTGGACTCTTTACATTTGTTCATATGTTCTTAACTAATTAAGGAATCAGTGTTCATGAATCGAGTCTTACATTTTAATATTTTTATGGATGAACGATAAAAAGAAAATTCATAAAGTACAATCTCGTTAAAAAAGCATTGTTTTTTTCAAAGGTCTAAAACAATATGAAGTTCTTTGCTATCCTCGCGGCCGTGGTGGCGGTGTCAGCTGCGTCACCATCCAGCTGGTCCCTCAAAGAGGTTTCTGAAGCGATCAGCAACCCGACCACAGACCCCATGTTCAAACCTGTGCTGTATCAGGCATTGGATGTCCTGATGAACAACATCCACGCTGGGTTCAACATGGTCAGTATTGATATGACAAATATTTAAAGATAAGTAACACCACCTGAGGAAGACCGAGGCTTCGATAGCTTAGCAGCTTGTGTGTTCGATGGAAAATCGCATAAGTCAAGTGATGGCATAAGCATTGTCGTTTGTCGGAAGGGTGACTGAAAAATATTATCTCGATTCTTGCACGATCCACGTGGTGTAATGATGAGGTGTAATGGTTGAGACGTCGGCTATTACACTAAGGGTTCCGGAGTTGATCCCCAGGCACTTCGATCTTAGGTCATAGTCCATAGGATTGGTCGAAAGGTTCACGAATGGAGACCCCATACCAGTAGTGTAGGATGGCTAACCATGAGAGATGCGCAGAAGAGGAAGGTTGCAGGTGGCTGCTGGATGCAGATAGCTTCCGATCGGACTTTCCGATTCCACTCCTGGAAGTTATTAATTAAGTTGTTAATATTAATTAAAATATGTAGTTTCAAATGATAACCATTATCTTTTTTAGGGTGGCATCAACATCCAAACTGCAGCTGGTGTCGGCGGTACCTTTGACCTGCAAGAACTCGACGCCGCCCTTGCTCACGCTAGCCCCGTCAGCAAGCCTTACTTGGAAGCCGCCCTTAACCATATGATGGAAAGCCTTTTCGCTGGGCACGATATTGTAAGTTCTCACATAGTTGATATTTTTTGGTTCGATTCCATTGGATTCCATTTGGAACACGTTAAAGTCATAGACCATGGCATGTCGTCATTACATTTTTTTTGGTTAATTATTGATAAAATGCGTGATGAATGTGATGATGATGAGGCATGAAAGGTGAATTCCATCCCTTCCCCATATGTTTTAGCAATTTACTGAAACCTTACGCGGACTTTTTGAGAGTTAACTGAAAGTGACCGTTGTTCTGTTTTGTTTCATTTGCCAACACTCGCCATTGTTTCATTCGCCTACACTGTTCACGAATATAAATGGTTAATTATCGACCATAATAACACATTAATATTCGACTGAACGCAAATTATAGTAAATAAAACAAAACCGACGATATGACACTACACTTTCTCACCAATAACTTTCTAAATAAAATAAAAAAAAATAAAATAAAAAATAAATAAAATAAAAAAATAACGGATTTACTACACACATAATTACTTCTTACCAAGGGCACCGTTCAAGTCCAAATGCCGGCGTTGGAGCTCTCTTACTGGTCGCTGAACGAATTGGACGTTGCCTTGACCAGCCCTAACACCAACAAGGCTCTCGTGCCTTACTTGGAGCACGCTCTTAACGAGCTCATGGCAGCCATCTTCTCGGGACAATCTGAGGTGAGATACTAATTCCTTCTATTTCCTAGTTCAATAATATATATGTCGGCTGGGGTAAAGAAAAATAGGGCAGGTCGCTGAAGCTGACGTACGAAACAGCGTAGCACCGCCCACAGGCGTGACGGCTATGTTTGGGGTTTGAATGGGTAATTCTGCCGTCGTGGCGAGCTCATTCACCATTACAGTGACGGTGGACTAGACCCACATAACCCTGCTGGCATCTACAGTGGCAGAATAATAAAATAATTAGGGGTGTGAGAAAAATAGATAATTGGTAAATTCTGTAAGTTTTTTATTTATTTATTGGATTACAATACTATTGTCACCATGAACTTAGTATTTGTTTGTATTGCTACAGGTGTTTTGTAATATATGTATATATTCACAGACATTCAGACAGCGTAAATACATGCACATAACTTTAATTATATAATACCCAGACTAATAACAAACAGTCATGGTCTCGAAATTGTTTTTATAGGTATACAGTTAATGACTGGTATAAAATATTTTAATGTAGGTAGGTATGTATTTCTCAGCTTGTATCTAGAAGATGCCTAGTATTTACAAAGCATCTTCTAGCCACCAGCTGAGAAGCTAAATGGCGCTTTGAAAATGAGTTTTTATAAAGTGTTATGTAATGTTAGGTCCCCGTTATCCCGAAACACAAAAGTGCAAAGCACTCCTGTTTCACGGGTTGATATTTGGCACAGCGGTGGGACGTACTTAAACGACTCAGTAACGAGTCTACTACCTACGAGTATGTCTGTGGACATTTAATTTTACGTTTATTATATACATGTTCACAGGCGTCCATAGTAGTGGCGGTTCCCGTTGACATCGCATCAGTAGATGCCAATCCCGCGGTTGCCCCCATCGTCGGTCCCGCTCCCGTTGCCGCCCCAGCTCCCGCTGCCGCTTCCGCGCCCGCTTCTAACCCACTCGTCCAGATTGTCCTAAACGTCCAAAAAAGCAAAGTAAGTAGATATATTAATTTATTTAGTACTTAACTGTTCTTTGTCTATAACTATCGCAGTCCACTGCTTGTAAAATTACCGGGTATAAGAGACCTAACATCTGTTGTCTCGGGTGTCGGGCGCAGTGCGGCATATAACTGTTTATCAGTTGTTGTCCTTTATTGCCGCTGTTATGGTCAGGCAAAAAACTTACCATCAGGTGGGCGTCCTGACCGTCTTGTTCACTTCGTAACATAAAAAGACTAGTTGACTGATTGGTGGAATAATAAATCTTCGGTTGATTGGATTAAATTTGACAAATATTTAATATGTATGAGTTCCGTAAACGTAAGCTAACACTTACTCAACATTTTTCACAGGACTTAGGAGAGGTGGAGAACTCTCAAAGTTCCCCAGTGGACCGTCCCACGCCCGCCTCTTCCGTTTTCAACCCCATTGATAATCTGGCCCCTCTGCCCATCGAGGCTCTGCTACCCGCCCCCGCAGCTGCCGTCGGCCCTTTGGTTTAAATAAATAAAATTTAAACGGCAAATAAACACGTTATTAATAAAATTGTTTGATTTGTCTGTGGTTCTATCTACCTTTATATACTTTATTACGTTTTATATATTTTATTCCGTAGAGGGTGCGTGTAGTGGGTTAATAACCATTCGCTCTTTAGTCACTCTATGTGACAATGTCTGTGTGACGTTAAAATCTTGCTAATTCTATATAAATAAATACCACCTAGGCATATAGGCCGAAGTGACTACAGGTCTGTATAAGCCTGAATAGCCTCCAAACCCCCAAATAATAGGTATATTGGTATTTTTTATACAAATATTTGTCCTGTGTATTGATAGAATCTACGGCTTGTGGCACAATAACCGCCATTGATTTCATTCTCATCAGTGGTTATTCGATTTAATCATATAAATCCATTTCTTTTATTAGCGCGACGTTATTTCTTGACAAATATACGAGCAGTTCAATTCAAATTTTGTAAGAAGTTCTCAAATGGGAAGTCACACTGAATTGAGAATACTGACAGGTAAATTAACATACGTTTTTATGGTTGACTAATGACTTATTTATTTATTTATACAATTCAAATAATTCAGGGGACACTAATAATTAAAAGAAATTAATGGTATGTACCTACGAATACTAATAGGTGTATGTTTTTGTATCGTTAACTCATAGATAACAGGCCTATGCTAAGGTACGTTGAGATAAAATGTGATAGTACGAATAAGCTGTCACAACAGTCACAGGTATACTCACTTTGATACCTAAATTCCGGAATACAGAACAGCTAACTATACTAAGATACTAAACTTGTGTGTTTGGGACTAATTGTAAGTACGAGTATTATTGACATGAATAATAATTGCATGCTAATAGCTATTCTTCCGTATAATCTTCGGCTGTTAATAAGTAAGAAGGTAGATACTTAATAATAATTCTTAACGCGTAACGTTATTAGATAAAATAAATAAGAACTGGAAATTTAGTAGTTGGAAGTTAGTGGAAGTTTAGTAGTATTTTTAAACATTATTAACGATTTTACCTTTTACTGCCAAGTTTATGAATCTTGATGGTTATTATCATGGTCAGCATTTCCAAAAATAGTTCCCAAGAGGAAAAACAGTAGGTACAATCTAGAGTACTTACTAGAAAGACTCTACATTTATATACTAAAATTACGAGTTCTTGTATCATCATCATCATCATCATCAGCTCATTAAACGTCCCCACCGAGGGGCACGAGCCTACCCGTATAGGGTGATTAGGCCTTAGTCGTCCACGCGGGCCCAGTGCGGATTGGACGACTTCACACACAACCTTCCAATCTCTTCGCAGGCGTGCATGAAGGTTTCCTCACGATGTTTTCCTTCACCGTAAGAGCGTCGGATAACGTACATATATTTTTCGAAAATTCGAAAGTTCTTGTATAAATCAACTAAACGTTATTCAGAATCCACCTTTTATATAAATGTTCATGTATTTATAAGGAAATAAAAATATTTTTACTAAAAGGATCATCATCATTTAATTCGAACAGGTAATACGAATGATTCACTTTTTATAAAGGAAATAGCTGATAAAGTTTGGTAAAATTATCTGTTTGTTGACTCGAACTTCCTATCTTACGAATCTGATTGGCCGTGATTTAAAAGGTGTTAACACTTAGGGCTTGGTTTCAGTATACATTTTGAAGTAATCTAGTATCAGTTCAAAATATGAGTGCATAGTAAGTACTTTTTAGTTACTCATATGTGAATATAATATTGGAAATACGTGTTTTGACTTTAAATGCAATAAATTTAGGTAATTAAATGAGGGCAGTATCTTTCTCTGCATATATATCTCTCTCGCAACTACTTACAAGTGTTTATTAAAAGTTTTATCATGAGTAGGTATATATTTTTTTAAAGGGCTTGTTTTAAGTGTCTATTAGTATCTAAGAGCATTATAAATATATTCTTATGCAAGAGGGGCAAAAGTACCTTGCACTTTTATGATACCATTGGCCTACTATGTAGAAATATTTTGCTTCTCTTTCTTTCTTTCTTCAACCTATCGCAGTCATAAATTTCTCCCATTCTTTTCTTGTCTGGTAATTAAGAAAAACCAACATCTTTGTACAAAGGTCAAACTTAACCACGCCGTTCCTCATCGACCAGAATTCAATAGCGGATTTTCCTCTTTGAAAACAGACTATACATTAGCCACACTATTTAATCTTTTAATGAACCGTTAATGTCATTTACAGCGCACAAACCATGCCCCACCCTTCTGTGACTGTCGACGAGCTCTCCCAAGCACTCGACGACCCTACCACGCCTGTTATTGCCAAGAAGGTTCTGGAAAGTCTTCTTAACGACTACATGGACCTACAGTTCTCAAAAGAGACGCCGTTTACCACTGGCAAACAGGTACTGCCGACTGATATAACGATAGAAGAAATCGATGCGGCAGCATCCGATTTGGCAGTTGAGAAGAAATTCAGAGATGTTTTTGCGAAGATTTCCGAGACCTTCAAAAGCGGTGACATGACTCCACAATCTGAAGTGGCGGGGTGGGATCCTAAGCTTAAACCAGTCTTAGTTGTAGTGACTCCAAATAAATAGATTATAGGGTAGTTATATATAACTTTTCTAATTATCTCATTAGTCAATAAATTAAGTTTTAATTTAATTTATATCCTTTTTGTGTTTATAAAGTTCGTAGCTAAATAAAACTTTTGTATCTTTTTAAAATAAAAAATGTATGAGTATTGTGTATTTTCAATAACTATTGTAAAGAATTATCACAAATATTCTGATAGGTTATCAATACGATATCTATAACAACAGCTGCACTATGGGAAATACGTGCCTATTAACGGTTACTAGACATAATGTTATAAGCATTTATTTGATCATTATTTCCACCACAATACGTGCATTGCTGAACATAGGTCTCCCATATGACTTTATCTTCTTGAATAGTCTTTAGCTGTTGCCTTAAGATGTCCTTTACAGCTTCACCGGTCAAGTGGCGAGTGCAGGTGTCTTACAGCCTAAACTACCTTAACTGTGCATATATTATAGGTATGCGTTCTTCCATTGTATTTAGTGTTCCAATGAGTCTACATAGACCACACACCATAATATTGATGTTTCTACAAATGATTGAAGACAAGTTCGATGTAGGTGGCTCTCTCTCAATCTTCAACCTTTCGCAGTCCACTGCTGGACATAAGTTTTCCCCATTTTGCGCCAGATATCCCGGTCCTCCGCTTTCCTCATCCAGCCGCCACTAGCGACCTTTCGCAAGTCATCGGTCCATCGGGCGGGAGGGTGTCCTACGGTACGCTTGCAAGACGCAGTCTCCACTCCAGAACTCGTCTGCTCCAACGGCCATCGGTTCTGCGACATACGTGACCAGCCCACTGCCACTTCAATTTGCTGATCCGGCGGGCTATGTCGGTAACTTACGTTCTCTTACGGATTAAATCATTTCTGGTCTTATCCCTAAGAGAGACTCCAAGCATAGCTCGCTCCATTGCGCGTTGAGTGACTTTGAACTTGTGAACCAATCCCGCAGTATGAGGCTCTAGTTAACAACAAATCCCGCTAGATTTGCTAGAAAGCAACATGCCTACCTACTTCTGTACAGTAGGTATTATGATACATTCCTAAAATTGCTAAGTTAGATAATGTTAAAAAAAATTAAAACGTATCTAATCTAACCCCATTCGGTACAATTACCTATTGTTTTCATGTTGCATAAATAATATTATTTTGACACAAGCCAAATTATGCGAAATTGAAACAAAACAAACAAATTAACTGAAATATTGTTCAAATCATCTGTCTTCAAATATTCACAGGCGCTGTAAATCCCGGTGCTCTGCTTTTCTTATCCAGCCTTCAGCTATTACCTTTCGCAAGTCATCGGTCCATCCATAAATTTTGAAATGTAGCGCGCTTATATGGGTCTATCGGCTCTTCCTCCTACTCTTGCCAAGACATACAATGTCTCCTTACGCGCACGAACTCTAGCGGCAGCATTTATAAATAAGAACGAAGTTTCTTTACTTCATACAGTGTGTGCTTTAAGATGCCATGACTAAACTGAAACGGTTACCCTGGAATCAAACTAAATCAGGTGCACAAGCTAGATGGCGCTTTCCTGTATAATACCTGTATATTTAAAATTATCAGCAAAATCGTGTAATAATTTCAGATTAACTTTTAATCTATCACGTCACGTCTTATCTTTTTGAATAATAAATATTTGTATGACAAGGTGGCTTAAAAAGCGGTATAAGTTTGAATAATGACAAAAACGTATTAACCTAAATAATTAAACTGAATCAGTCTTTTCAGGGGATATTTCATGAGTAATATAATATGCATTATAAGAATTCAATTTTGCTTTTGAATTATTGTTCATATTAGTTTTAGTAAATATTCAAAAGTTTTGTATTATTTTTTACTAGAAATATATAATTTTTATATAATTTTTCATAATACGAGTATTCAACATAATGGTTTGGTTTCAGTTTAGGAACAAGTCTCAGTGAAATCTACATATAGATTTTAAATGTAATATAATTTTATGTATACGATTCAGTGATACGCCGTCTATGGACACTCGATTTCGAGTGCATGTGTACATATTTTTTATTATAATCAACTATTTTTTTTATACTTCTCGAGATGAAAACTTGCAACTAAGCACACAGCTTACCTACATGGAAATGAGTAGCTGCAATTTTACAAAATACGGAACATAGTGTAGTTGGTAATGTACATTTGTTTCTAGAAGTGCTTTAAAGATTCATGTTATAATTCTCTCACCTTTTTTCAAACCAGGTGACGTAAAGCGCCTTGAATTAATATATTTTTCAAGAGCGAGTGAGGCCTAAAATGTATCTCGTTTGTCTTCTGAATATAGATATAAAATACTGATTTATTGCACATGTATCAGTATGTTACACTTGCACATGGGCGTCGATGTGGTCATAACAGATGTGATGGTCTGATAGATTGCCCTGGAAAAGGGGGAACAAATAACTTAATTTAAAGGTAATGAGTAGATAATATTTAACAGTTCCTATACTGTATTTATAAAGCCCTCTGACCGCTAATGACGCCTTAAGGCGCCACACACAATAGATTTTCTATTGAGTCTGGATTCCCGGCGTTCAATGGGTTATAGAAATTTTTGAAAACGTAAAGGCATACATTTATTTGAATTGATCATTCATAAGTTTTAATAATGAGTATTTCCCGCCACCTCATAAAGTTATTGGTCTACATTGATTTTTACTAAAATACACCCTTATCTCATGCGCAGCTGAGACTTGGTTAGTGTCCAAGTGTGATTGGTTCGTAAGTATCGGGGTATCTTTTGGGGATAAAGCAAATGACGTTATTAGTAAGACAACTAGGTACCGACATGGCTGGTCATGTATGACGTACATTGTATGGCCGTTGGAGTAGGCGAGGCGTGGGTTGCCCTCCGGTACGATGAACCGACGACTTGCGCAATTTCGATGGTGGAGGCTGGATAAAAAGTGGAGGATTGGGATATCTGACCTAAAATGGGAACTAATGGCCAGCTGTGGACTGTGATGGGTTGAAAAAATGTGAGTATAATGTATGCAAACCTTTTTATAGGAAAAGAATTAAGCTTCAACACTTATAATCACTAATAGTCTTAGAATAGTAATCTTAATTTTTCTTGAAAATTAAGTTCCATTTTAGTTGGCGAATCGCAATATAGAATTTAAGACGTAAAGAGCCAGCGCGAACGCTGTTCTACACTCGAGCTTATAAAAATAATTTCAGATTGCCTGAGGCTTAGCGTAAGCCGGTACAATAGCAAGTCTTTTCACACTTCAAAGAAAATGAAAGATAAACGGAAGCTGTATTTTGTAATGCATACTCGTTTTATATTAACTTTTTTTTTGCGAAATATTTAAGTAACTCACACAATTATTTATATTGATAAACCGTTTCATGTCGTTATAATCCACCGTTGTGGGCTACAAAAAAGAGATATTCGTCTACCGATAGACTACAGATACTGGCTAGCATATAATAATAATGGTCGGCGAATTCGATCACTACCCTTAAATAATCCACCGTAGGGTAGCCATTTTGGGAAATAAGGTCGTAACATTCCACCAGCACAATGATGTTATCGCTAGCGACTACCAACCCTTAGGAAGTAGCTGGAAAAAAGGATAATACTTATTTTTAGATGACCACTACGCCATCGATTCCGTCACACCTTATTACTTATTATTAGGTGATTTCACTTATTTGGCCAATATTAGTCGGTTTGAACAGTTCGTTCGTTAAGGAATTTACGACTTGTAAGACTTTTGCTTCGCACAACAGAGTCGCTGTACCAAATAGTGACCATCAAATTTTAAACTTATCGGAGACCAGCTTTTGCTCGCGACTTTCCTCGCGTTACAAAGTATTATTTTTCATTCCCTATATCATCCCCCTGGGGGCATAATTAATTAACATCCTTTCTTAGCGGACACCTGCGTCATAATAACATATATTTCGTCTTCAAGTTTACATAATTATTTTAAAAACGTTCTGATACGTACTTACTTTGAAGTGTGATTTGTAAAATATGTAATATAAGCTATTTTATTAAAACTGGAGAATCTTTACTTTCGTTTGTACACAATTATGTACACATATCTTTATTATATGCACGTAATAAATTAAATACTTATAAAGTCAATAGATAATAATTTATGATTTACGTTGCGGTAATCTCCTTATATAACTTTTGTTGATAATGCTAAACTAGCGGGAAGTTGTTTAATCTTTGTGTTTTAGCTTATCCATTTATTATTCGATAAACATAATCCTTTATTCAATTATGTCTCGTCATTTTGTAAAAAAAGGAATTTCACTATACCATAGAGCATACGGGTTTTGCCCTTCAACTAGTGCGCAGGTGAGTTGACATTGGACATTTATATTTTGACTTTTGGTATCATTTCGTTCTAGCAACATGTGTGCAAAATATTGCAAATATTGTGTATAAGAATTTCGTTAACATATGCGGTTCAAAATAAAACGGATATAAATTTTGTTATAGGTTATCGAAAATGAAATTCTTGTTGCTGACGCTCTTTGTAGCGGCCGTCGCCGCAAGTCCTATTCCTGAGGACAAGAAAGATGTCGAGGTGGTCGTCAATGGTGTGCCAGAGGGCGAGCCGTTGGAGCTGGGAACGTTGTGGATATTAAGCTGAAGAACATGTAAATGGTGAACTTGCCTCTTCATCCGACTTACTGCACCCTTACACAGCTGTCGGTCTTGCCCAGGCAGCAGCCGCCGCAGCAGAAGCCGCAGCTGGAGCCGCGCTCCAGAAGCCCCCGAACCGATTGCCCTTCCCGAACCTCCTATTGTTTCACCAATAGTACTTCCTGAGCCAATCTTGCCAGTGCTTATTCCTTCTGTTGAGGTGCCAGATCCTGAGAACCCTGTGCCAGTGGAGATCCCATCCCCTGTAGTCCTCCCCGAGCCTGTAGCTCCCGTGGCACCCGTAGAAATTCCATCCCCTGTGATCTTGCCCGAACCTGTTATCCCTGAGGCACCACAGGTTGTTCCAGTTTTCCCACCCGAGCCACAGGTACCAGTTCTTCCAGAGCCTGCTGCTCAGCTCCCTGTCGGTGAGGTCTACAACGACGGGCTCGTCCAGGTTCACGTGAATGCTCCCGAAGACGCCAGCGTGCTGAACACCCTCCAGTCTTGGTTCAACATGGTCGTCAACTATTTCAATAATGGCGTCCAGTACAGTCAGCAGATTGTTTAATTTGCAAACCGTATTGATATAACTCATTATATGTATATCAAAAGTTTTCAAAGTAAATACTTTTTTATGTATTTTTGACCTCGTAATTAAAAAAGTCTGTACTTTTCATATAAAACAACAAAGACATTTTAATTTTGCTTCCTTATTAACATAAAATTTGTATACTTGCTTACAAACATAAAATTTAAAACTTTCTACGATTGAATTAATTCTATAAAAGATTTTATTCATATTCAAAAAGCAACGAAGGTACTTTTGTTTTATTTCAGTCATCCTACATGAAAAGTTACAAAGCTAATTGTTGGGATTTACTTGTAGTTACGTTTAGTCGTTATAGCCAGAGTTATCACTCGTACTGGTTATGTAATTGAGCTAGTCTGACAAAGCCCTTCAATTACTGGAGCCTTATAATTTGAATTTATATGTTGTACAACCAAAATACATTTACCAAAAATTTTAGCATAATTTTTATTTTCGATTCACAAGTTAGTAATGAGACTGTTATCCGTCCCTTTTATTGATATAGATTCGACTTCGATTATTATTTATATACATTATCTAAAGACTTTTATACACTGCCATCTAGCCCCCTAATTAAGCAAGTAGCTTATAAAATGGCTAATGGCTAATTAAACAACGGATAAACACACTTATCGGCCAATCTGCGCTGGGTCCATGTGGATGACTTAGGCCTATATACCCTATACGGGTAGGCTCGTGCCCCTCGGTGGTGACATTTAATGAGCTGATGATAATGAAAGACTCTTATACTTTTCTTTTGTGAATACATACATGGTGCTGTATGACACTGTGGGAATGCCGATGGTATTTTTTTAAATTTAATTCGAATAAAAGAAAATAATACGCTCTTTAATGTCGCTAGCAAGAAAGTCAACTTCACTAACTACTATGTTGCATAATATATAAATATGTGTATAAATTCTCAACTATCTACATTGTTGATGTTATGTGTAGCACATTCTCTGAGTTACTTAGATCGTTAGCGAAAACATGGAGGTCTGGTAAACTCTGCTTCCCTTTGCAAAACTTTCAGTGCTGGTAAGAGTTCTTTTCCTTTGCTATCGACGTCTTCCATTTTGTCTAGCTTTTCATTAGTTATAAATATATCTAACTTCAGAAATAGCTTGTATTTATACAATTTTTAAGTAATGAAAGATTGGCTTCTTAAATTGCTAATTTATTTAAAGATTGCTTGTATGTATAACATTTTTAAGTAATGAAAGATTGCCTTCTTAAATTGCTGCTTTAGTCTTATGAAACTTTGAAAAACAATATTGTCTAGTCAAACTGCCTCTGTGGTCTAATGATATGAGATTTGGTTTTGACCACTGCGTGATCTGGGGGTCGTAGGTTTCAATCCTTCGGAGACACTGCATAGTGAAACTCACTCTGCGATTTTTCTCAGTTTGGTTCTCAGTTGGGTCGGAGATTGCAAGTTGAATCACCTGATACTCTGAAGTTGATTCCGTGCTACGAAAGGCTAACGTTGGTCCCGTCTAAAACTTAGGATGGTAGTTAACACTCACCAGTCCGTATTAAATAAAGTGTCTTTATATAACGATTTAATTTTGCTGCTTGCATGACCCTTTCCTTAACGCAGCCTTTTCGCAATGCTAATATGGCAGGAAATTAGGTGAGATTGAGGTACCCTCATAGGCAATCTTATACCTTGCAGACCTCTCAGGAAAACATGCCCACGTTTAGTTGTGTAACCAAGAAATTCACATGGGCCGACTCGGCTGGAGATACCATTCGCCGAGTATGTGTTGTTATTTTGAGGCTCAAACCCCCTTCCCCTTTCCTTTTTTTTTCAAGGTTGACAACACACTTTTTTATGATATTAAGTGATCGGGACGGTCACTTCGTTCATCTGATGGTAACTGATATGCCTGACCATGAAAAAACAGGGGGGTTACCGCCATCTCTTAATACAGTGTTACAATAATATTACTTCGTCTTTTCTGGTACAAAAATGCTGACGTATAAAAATACTGTTTAAGAGATTGCGGTAACCCCCCAGTAACGGGGTATTTTCCCTCTAGTAGCAGTAGTTCGGTTGTTAGTTTGGTTGACCGGACTACTGCAACTTTTTAGTTGCAACAGTTCGGTTCGAACTGAGCACCGGACTATTGCTAACAGTTCGGTAATTTATTTAGTACTAACAGTTCGGTTAATAAAGTTAAGTTAAAGTTTTGTTTACTTGCATGTATTTTCCAGTCGTCACCCCTTATTAAACTTAACATAAAAAACTATAGCTTCACATTGGTGATGGGAGAATATTACCACGATTGTTTCGCAAGAATATATTTCATCATCATCAGCTCATTAAACGTCCCCACCGAGGGGCACGAGCCTACCCGTATAGGGTGATTAGGCCTTAGTCGTCCACGCGGGCCCAGAGCGGATTGGACGACTTCACTAACAACCTTCGAATCTCTTCGCAGGCGTGCATGAAGGTTTCCTCACGATGTTTTCCTTCACCGTAAGAGCGTCGGATAACGTACATATATTTTTCGAAAATTCGAAAACACATTGGTACGTGTCGGGATTTGAACCTCAGCCCTCCCGGTAGGAAGGCGACAGTCCACACCACTGAGCCACCGACGCTCTTAAGAATATATTTATTTGACAATAATCACATTTTTTTTATAAAGCATACGGTGTGTTCTGTTTGCTCAATAAAAAAATATATTGTAAAAAAAAGTACTAGGAGACCATAATTATATCGGAGGTGGCCGAGTAGTACTTTTCAGTGTACAGCATTTTTTATCAGATTGTTTACAACAGAATCTCTTGGTTATGTTTGGTACCCTAGTACTTTTTTCCTAATAATTGTAATATCCTAAGAGTTTATATTCATGTAAAGTGAATACGACCGAAGATACCTATGTTCATTTTACTTGTACTAACGTGAATCTCAAATAATTATTATCAAATATACGAGTTAATGGGGAAAATACATGCAAGTAAACAAAACTTTAACTTAACTTTATTAACCGAACTGTTACTACTAAGTAAGTAGCAATAGTCCGGTGCTATGTTCGAACCGAACTATTGCAACTAAAAAGATGCAGTAGTCCGTACAACCGAACTAACAACCGGACTGCTGCTACTAGAGAGTATTTTCACTACCTACGGTGCCCTCATTCCGATACACAAAAGTGCATAACACTCCTGTTTCACGGGACGATATCTGGCACTGCGGTGCCTGCCTTGACGACTCAGTATCGAGTCTACCACCGAGTACCTAAGTGGTTGCTCCCTCAGAGTTGCAAGTGTGAATATGTTACGATATCACTTACCATCAGGTGAACTGCCAACTTATCATCATCATCGTCTCAGCTCATTATACGTCACCATCGAGGGGCACGAGCCTACCCGTTAAGAGTGTATAGTTCAAAGCCATCCACGCGGGCCCAGTGCGCATTTGCTGACTTCACGCAAGAACTCTGAATTTCTTCGCAGGCGTGCGCAGGTTTCCTCTCGAGGTTTTCCTTCACCGTAAGACCGTCGAATCAACGTACATATAATTTCGGAAATTCAAAATGACTACGTGGCGGGGTTTGAACCTGCACCCTTCAGATCGGAAGGCGACAGTCCACACCAACGAGCCAACTATAGTTTAAAAGTTTTCTTTGTTTGAATCAAGCAGGTGTGTCGCCCACACTGCTGTGACACCTGACCTCCGCGGGCCCGATCGACCCACTGCGGCCTAGTGCCGGTAGCGTGCACGGCTCGCGTGCGCTCGGTGCGTGCCGTGGTGTGCTTTGTTTGTGATTCTTAAAAAAGGTATTAAAGTGACCACAACCGCCGGTCATCCACTACACTTGTAACAATCGATTCGGCTTTACAACACGGGTTTTGTTCGTTTGAATGTTTTATGTAAGTTTGTAAGAACTGCGTATATCCCTACCTTCTTATCCAGTTGGCGCATAATAGCATTGCAACCCACTCGTAGCTTCTACGAAGTGTCGGTTTTCTATGGGTGGCGTAGTTACTTAACATCTGCTAAATTCCATGCAATAAAAATATGGGGAACCCATGTTCAGTAGTCCATTATGAAAAGTTCAAGGAATCAGTTTGCTGCGATAAAAGCTATAAAGGAAGCAAATAGTCCCTTTGTAAATAGACATTGTTGATGTTCATTTAGACCCTAAGCGGGGATTTTGGTGTAGATGGTAACAAGTACAAGTCAACAAATTATAAGTTGGTGGACTGGTATTGGACTGGAACAGAGTAGCAGTTAATGCCTTTCCCAAGTCAATCACCTTAATGACGAAGTTGCAACAGGGAAGCCTGGTCGAGGAGCATTGTAAGGCCGAAATTATATTGATGATGACTGGTATCTGTGGTATCTTATTTTTTAAAATTATTTTGGTATCATTATCATTATCAGCCTATAAAGGCCCACTGCAGGGCACAGTCCTTTACGCACAGCATAGCACGCGGGCTCAATGCGGATTGGTGCATGTTAACGACTACTATCCTAATATAGTAGCCTGGACCAACGGCTTAACGTGCCCTACGAGGGGAGAAACCATCTTTCGTTTCGGACAATCAGATGATTTAGTTGCAAGTTCCTCAAACAAGGAAAAATCGCACATAGTAACGTTTTCCCGTGGGATTCGAATCCACGACCACCTGGTTACACATTGATCTAAGCTGAACGCTGTACCCACTAGACTATGTATATATATATCTCTCTCTTCAACCTATCGCAGTCCACAGCTGGACATAGGTCTCCCCCATTTTGCTCCAGAAATTTACTTACTTACAGATTTTACTTTGATATAATGAAGAGAAAATGTATTATTGTAGCCTACTTTCCTTTAGTATGTAATTATTTTATGAATTATAAAAAACTTTGTGAAGCCCTTCATAGTACCAGTAGTACTTTATAAGAGTCCTTTGAAAGTAATTAATTAATTGTTAATTCATAAGTTTTCTTTGGACCTAAACTGAATAAATAATGTTTAAATAGTCTCTCAGTTCCCTATCTATGTACTAAATTATTGTAAAGTAACGTGTAGGTAAATGACCACACTCTTCGACTTTTCTCGAAGTTTCGACTTTTTCCGAACCGGTGGTAAAGCCTTAAAAAATATAAAATAACAATCAACGATTTAAAAGTTTCTGCAAATTGTTTATCTGTTGAATAAAATGTATGTAATAATGATTTTAAGTTTAAAATTCAAAAGGTTCCTTGATAGGTCTATGCATAAAATTATAAACATAGAAGCAAAAGCTAATCCTAAAAAACCAACCAATAAAATAATTTCTACTAGTTTTCAAAAAGAAGAATACACAAAAGAAGATCTTTAAAAAATTGCCTCTTATTGATTCACGGAACCCTTTCATAAAGCAATATTAATTTTACTGACATGTGTACCGCAAAGCGAATATCACTAACCATATAAAAATAGATTTTTACGTGGTGAAACATCCTATAGTCTTAGTCTAAAATAAGGCTGAGTTAATAATAAAACGAACTTCAAACCGAGAAACTATGATACCAAAAGCTAAATGCTAAAGGTCTACGTAGCACGTCACCGTGTGACGTAGATTCGTAGCAAGTAGTAAAGCTTCGTAGCAGTTTCGTAGAACGTAGAACGATACAATAAACAGAAATTAAGGGCGGCGCTTTATTTCAAATGCTTATTAATGTTCAGTAGAGTATTAAAATTAACATTCTTTCAAAAAAGTATTAGATGTTTGTTTGATATTGAATTAATGACAGTCCGTCCGTTTTTTTTATACGTCCATGTAGTTTGGATTATATATTAGAATACACATTTTTGAAAGAATCTCAGCTGAAGGCAAAGCGCTATTGTGTCATGTAAGTAAAATACAAAGGCATGAAAGCCATGAAGTATTCCTAAATCGGAACTGAACTATTATAGAGTTTGTGATTTTTATAGAGTCTGTATAATTTTCTTTTTATTTTTTTATTGCTTCGCTTTTATCCGTGTGCGACTGCTATCGTTTGTAACATGACCAGACTGTCGCATCGACGTCAAACCATGTCGAGTGTAGAGCTAATAAAAATGACGTGACGGCTAACGAATTGGACGTGCCCACCGTGTCCTACGCCTAATCGAATTGGCGATTTTTAGAATATCAAATCGTTATATCTAACAACAGGGAATTTAAATTGTATGGTACTCATAAATTCTGTTAGGGACTATTTTATTTAAGAATGATGTACATTTGGATAAGTTGCAGCACTTTTTTTGCATCTTATCCTTGGTGGCAAGTGTTTTTCTCCTCCTATGATCCTTCGATTTGCACGACGTCTGTGGCCGAGGTTTAAGTCAGGCTTTGGAATATTTAATTTCTTTTTCTGAAAAACGACGAGGTTACGTAGAATCCAGAGCCAAGATTGCGTCGAAGAAGCTTGCCATACTTTCCAAAGATCAAAGATCAAATTGTTAAGGTGACGTGCAGAAGACTTTTATTAAAAAAAGGCCTGCCATTTCTGCTAATTGTATTTCTTCTTTTTCTTTCTATAACTTTTTCTATTAACTTGAGGTCTGCCTTCCTTGATCGCTTTTTTATTTAAATATTATTATTTATTATTATTATCTTATTTAATTATAAATAAAATAATAATAATAAATGAAGTAGCCTGACTTCGGCCATCCATCATACAGTATAGAATCATCATCATCAGTACAGCCTTACTATGACCACCGCTCATATGTTGTTCCCTTAAAATTCACATCCACACCCAGCACGACACAGGAAGCAAAACATAAAAAATCAACGGTGTCCACCTCGTCCACGTGCACAACATCGGCACGTACGCGCCGAATCGATAGGGTGTGCGGCCTGCAGCGGCACGACAATTATTGTGCCGCCTGTAATGCGAATTTAGGGCAACGAAACGCGACGGCGCGGCCCGGCCAGTCCGCCTCGCGCCCCGCGCCGGTCGCACGCTCATGCCGCGCGTCCGGCCCAGCGCTCCCACGCCTCACTCGAACCCTAACATGTATATACGCGATCTCAGTGTACCCAGTGATACGTTCGAATGTGATATCGATTGAACTAACGAGATCGATATATCGGTGAGTTGACCATTATGATTTTCGACAGTCTAATAATAGATTGGGGTTTGTATTTTTTTAAGGTTACCGTGAGACCGCTGAATTTTTACATATTTTTTAGAACTTAAGAAATAAAAAAATGAATGGATAGTTTACAAGCTTCGGTAAGTCTTACAAAGTTGTTAAAAGGTAAAAGGTCACAGTGTTGAATCGGATAACACGGTCACTCATCAAATAGGACGTTACAATTAATTTGAAACTAGTACTTTAATATTTATATAAAGTTCGAAAATGGTATGTAGGTTACCAGTTTTCAGTGTAAGCAGGCATTTGTATCCGGTTCGTTAATATAGAGCAATACAAGTAGAGGCTCGAGCTGGAATAATTGTGTTTTACAGTGTACGCTGGGAAATGTTAATAAAGGGTTGGACCACGTGCCATATGTTGATGTGCGAGCAAAATATGTTTTGGCGAAAGTGGGTGGAGCTAGAAAACGGCGGCCGCGATCCGCCTTTGACATAAGATATTAGCATATCAAATCATATGCCCCAGATCGAATTACTTATGCATCAACATCGAAGTGCAACCACCTGGTCTGCCTACAAAGGGATCCTTTGCTCTTTGAGCGCAAGCGAATCTCCCACTGAATTTAACAAATATCTACATATCCATGCGAGAGTTATCCGAAGTTTACTCTCAGTTTCTTGTTTCCCCGACAAAAGGGGTAGATATAAAGAAGAGCATTCAATATTAAAAAAAGCTTTTTTCCTACCTGCATAGTTTGAAAATGGAACATGTGAAGCTTTATTAATTCGATTGGCTTTAAATTAGAACTTTTTCGAACTTGTGATTACTTTGAATGAAATGAAATGAAATGAAATATATTTATTCAATTTGGGTCCATAAAGAACACTTATGAATGTCAAATTTGATTCTACACTGGTTCGGGCTGTTGTTGTCCACTGAGAAAAATCCAGCAAGAAACTCTGAAGTCACTTCTTTCAAAATGTTTGTGCTTTTACAATATTTGTCTATAAATGAATACCTTTGCATTTCAACTAGTTAGCAAATTTTATAACATCAGTACGCAAACTTTAATGAATCCAATTTAATTATATGAAATTAGAATGGATACAAAGTGTATTCAAAAACTCATCATTACATAATTATTTTATATCAATGCTACTAAGTTTAAACTTTAACTTTTCAAGGACCATCATAAATTAACAGTGTGACTGACAAGCTTCTGATAACCATGAACCTAGACAGGCATATCCATTTTCCATACATCGTCGCTTTACATCATCAGGTGAAAGGGCCAAATGGCTAGGCTACTTGAATAAAAACAATTCTCTTTTACTCTAAAATCAAAACGATAATATTTACTAATATTTTAACCATGAATTCACAAAAAAAAGGTTTCGGTCACCATATCATTGATTGAGTCCCGAGTGAATCGTTTGGGGTCGAAGGTTGAGTTCAGATATCAATATCTTGTTTGTTTTTCTATACTATTTTAACTGTCACGAAATGCGTTTCAATCAATCGTTATAATAACGTATAGTGTTTTAAAAACTACGTTATTAACACATAAATACCATTTCAATAAAGAAAAACATCTAATATTAATTATCTAGACATATGCTTTTAAAAACTTGACCTGAATCCTAAAGCTGCAACAGATTTAAGAGTGCGCTCTGTGTGTTTGCCGTTTGCCTCGGCTTTCAAACGTTTAATCTTTTAAAATTCATTCGGTTACTTTTCAACGGCTTCATTTATTTTTAACAGCTTTTAATTTACTTCATAGTTCTGTTTGCACTAAATTAGAATACATATACATTTCAAATGTATACAGTCGACTTATTAGAAGCTATGCAATCAGTTTTTTTGTGGACTGATAACTGTGTTCTATGTTTTAATTATATAACTCTTCTTTAGTAAGTTGAGCTAAAAGTTTCTTAACATTTAACAACTGTCGAGCTGAGACGTGGGCATGATAAAGTGCTGATAGAAGCTCCGACACGTTATTGCTTCTTTGAAAGAGTTCACTGAAACTTGCGTCTTCTGTCGCTGATTGCAATCTTTAATCAAGCTTGTTTCGAGAAATTCAAGTCCCATTTTGGCTGTAAGCAAATTTATCTTGAATTTGAGGATGTGTTTTTAAGAGTTATTTTATCAACGTTATTCAGCAATGAGTAATTATCAATATTTTACAGCATTACTTTAAAGTTATATGATGTTCACTGTCAAATATACGTGCGTTTACTACTGTATTCATTATATTAATATTAATTTATGAATACATACGGTTTCCCATACAATTGTTGAACACAGAAGTTATGACTCGTGTACTTGAAATAGGTCTAGTCTGGACGACAAACAAGTGTTCTAATTTTTCTGGTAAAAGTTGAAATCAAAATAATAGCCTACTTTATGTTTATCCGTAAAACCAACATTAAATAACGTAATGATTCACGTTACAGTTTATTTACGTGTTCACCAAATAACGGTCTTTGTTTAATATCAAAGTCTAACTTTTATGTCCGCTCCTACGTTAGAGATTGATTTACATTAACAAAATTTGTGTTTGTTTTCTGTTCAGTACAAAAATATATAATATATAAGATAATAAAGTTTTATAGCCAGTGGTAGTAGTCATTAAGTTTTATGAGGGGAAACACGTTGGTAGTTTTAAGATCGCTTATGTTTACGTGAAAAATTTAAAGTCGCTGTTGCATTTACGTAATAGGTTTGCAGAAGTGTCGTAGAGAAATTCCTTTATTTATAAAGTAAAATATATAGTATAAATATATTATATATGTGTATTTTTATTTTATTATTAGTACACACTTGCCTACTTTTCTTACTTTGTTTCCTTTTGTTTTGGCCAGCTGAAAGAAATTTCATTGTGAAATAAGCTGTGCCTTAGTACGTACTTTTACATGTTTGTTGTGTTTTGTCTTATCTGTGTGTGCATACATTTCTAAATAAGTAAAACCAAAATATGATAATATTCTATTTATTTTTAAATGCAAAAAGTATTCAGTACAGTTTTATTTCAATTTTAATCTGTATTTAGTTGGTTTTAGAATAAAATAAGGAAATAACAGATGAGTAACAGGTTGTCAATTTCCTTTTATATGTATTTGTAGTTTCCAAATATCTGAAAATGCTATTTTTGAATGCCAAGATCTTTATGCATATCATTTGGTGGGATGTATGGCAAGTCTAATTAAAATTGTTCATTCAATACAGTGATGATGTTGTTCAAAATTGAATATATACATCTTGGTCTTGAAATCCATATATTAGGAATGTTATGGGGAAGTTCCGATGTTTTTATTAATGGAAGTGAGCAAAAATAACACGTTACTGAAAAGTGGACGCGCAATATAAATACAAGAAAACATTAATACTCGCAGTTTGTTTTCAGCGTAATGACTCTGTTTAGTATCGTTGTCAGACAAAAATGTGTGCTGCAGTAGTATTTTATCAGCATCTACGAGTATTGAATGGATTCATGGCGTATTCCTTAGGCATTTTTCGAGTATAAATAATTTGTATATTTTTGCTATTGTAATTCAAGAAAAACAGAAGAATAATTATGAAAGGCAAAGGTCACTTTCATAGAAGCATTTATAGAAGTGACCTATTATATTTATCATTTAGCTTTTTAGAAAAGAAAAATCTTAGAAATCATATTTATACATACACTAATAAATTGACCTCAGTCCGTCTTGGTTACCGCCAAACGGAATTTGTGATTCCGGCCAGTTAATGCTGCTGACATTTGAAGGAAACCACGTAACTCAAATTAGTTGATGGATTAGCATACGCGGGTAGCAGTGTTACAAATTGTCCTATTAGAGCTGTGGAGTCCCGCTATCCCGAGAGAGGTCTCACTTCATAAATTCACCTCAACATTACCTTATATTATTTGAGACCGCAAGTGGTCATTGCCTAAGCATTTTTATAAACGAATGGGACGGTTAGAACGCTCTCCTGATGTTAGTGATACTTTTAACGATGACAGATGCATTGTTAAAGAAAATTAATAAATAAGTAGTCCTTATTTTCCGTTATCACTGCTCTGCGCCCGTCACCAGATACAAGAGATGTTAGGTCTCTTATACCCCGTAATTTTACTATGTAGTGTCAGGGCCCTCATTTCGAACACACAAGTGCAAAACAGTTCTATTTCATGGAGCGATATCTGGAACTGCGGTGGTATCTACCTAGAAGACTCAGTACCGAGTCTTCTACCTTGTGAATTAATTCACCTTCTTTGATAATACAAGTTTTTTATGTTCTTGTATATTAAAGACCTGATGTCTGGTTTGCCTGTTTCATGCAGTTCGAGATATAAGGCTGATAAGTTGGATATTTAGGACCTAATGTTCAACTTGCATTACAAAAGTCATTGTAATATTTGCTTTCATAATTCATATATCGATGATTCATGTGGCGATTCCTGTGTAGTTCAAATATTTGTGAACTTCAACATGTCCAAAAACATCCACATAAATAAATTAAATCAGTTGGTTTATTAAAATTATTTATTAATTTTATTAACATCAAAAGAAGGCCTTATAAATATTCCAAACTTATTTCAAAACACTAGTTATGACAAACTTGAAGATGTTTTCAAATATGGAAAAACTTTTGCATTAAGATATTGTATCTTTTAAGTAATTACTTGACTTTTCGCCAAGTTTCTTCATAAAGTTATTTCGATCTTTATAGTTATATATTCTTGTCCAGATACTTCATAGATTTCTTCACATTTAAGTTCTATCTTTGCCTGGGTTTTGTATTGCCACCGACTAAAGTTATTAACTTAGGGAGGACCGAGATATCTGGCGCAAAATGATTCAGACCTTTATCCAGCAGGGGACTGTGATTTACTGAATCACAAGTTAATAAATACAAGGTTGACCCGTTACAATTATATATTGAAAATTGCTGTTAAATATTGTAAAATATTTTATATATTTTATATATTATAGTAAAATATTAATGTCATTTTGTATGTACATAATGTATTTATAGACAAGGTATATACTAAACTATCTATTACTTATAATAATTATGATATATATTTATTACTTATCTTAGATATCTATTACTATTATTTGAATATTGATGTTTATATATATTATTATATTTATAGTGTAGATCACATTTACTACATATTTTGTAATTATTCTTATGCGCATATAGCATTTTTATTTAATTTTTCTTTTTATTTCTTTTTTTTGTCTTTGGTTCCACTGCAAAACAGCGCCTTGACAAAACTGTTTGGCATTAGCTGAGTGGCACATTTTGTAGCATTTAATTATTTTTAGTATTAAGGCATTAACATGTACAATTTTATTGCGCCAAATAAATATTTTTCTTTTTCTTCTTCTTCTTTCCTTTCTAAAAATAAACATACATATCCCAACAATTCTAAAGTTGTAATTGACATACTTTAAATTTAATAAAAGAAACTTTAATAAAAAACTTTTATTGCTAACTTTTCATACAGTAAAAAAAAAAACATATTACAATATAAATACATAAAACAATGACATATAAACATGCATATATAAAAAAGAAATCTCAATTGCATTATGATGGCCGAGCAAACGCAGCGCCGATTTTTAGCCATCCCTTCATATCTCTAGACCTTAGATGAGAGGCATGTATATCTATTTAATGTTCCACATATTTATGGATGCCATTATATTGTTATGGTATATTATAATTTAACTGTCTGTCATACTATCCACGTGAGATTTATGGTTTTCTTTCCAATCTTACTCCTTAGTAACTGCTAGAACTAAGTAACGCTCTTAGTCGAAGTTCAAGACACTCTGGGTTGCCATGCTCATTGCGTGAGGTTTAACGACGATAAGTTAAACATTTTTTATATATTTAACTAGATACATCACTGTTTTCCATCAGGTAATATGTTGTCTAACGTAAATCTATTCAGATAACAAAAATGTATTCTATATCCCTACCCACGAGCTATCTTTGAAACATGTTACCTTTTGCCCTTTGCGCCGCTGACTAAGGACATTTAGATTTTATATCTTGGCACGTGTCACCATATGTAAAACTTTGTAATATATTATTGCTACTCATCCTACAATGTCTAATGCAAGTTGATGTAGCAGTTGGCTGGTTACGTGTCCTTTTATGTGTCTTTAAGAGCCCGTAAGTATCCACTGCGTGATTTAGGACTCTTACAAGATAGTTAAGGGTATTGCTTTTTTGGGTTGGAGACATCAGATCTATAAAGGTTAGGTTTAATATGAGAGCGCGATACAAGAGTATAATTTTTCACCATTGGCCACTCCACAGACATCGGAATATACAATTAGACTGGACAAGCCGCCAAGTTTTAGGCAGTCCCAGTGTCGCAATTTCTTATCGGTTCTTACCTGTGAAAAGTTATTATATTTCTTGGAAAATTTACTGATTCATTGCGATGATGCATGTTACAATTGCACAGGATGGCATTTTGGGAAAAACGGTAATTTCTTCTAATATTCGTGCGTCTTGACTCGTCTCACAGAGCGTAAACTGGCAGCCAGTGTATGCTCGTTGAGCTTACATTTGTCGCACTTTAAAACGCGGCTTGCCCCATCTTCCTGTATTGGGAAATCTGTGGCCACCTCGTTAACTAAATAACATATATACATATCAATCAAATTGGAGCGTCTGTTTATAATATGGAAATAACCATTTTTTCTTTATGCATTATATACCGTATACGATATATATACGGCACATACACCAAAATATTTTTTTTGAATTTTGTCTGTCTATTTGTTCCGGTTAATTCTTTGAGATGGCTTACTGATTTGGACGAAACAATATTTGGCGGTAGCTGATTAATAGGGAAAAACTAGGTTACTTTTATTTCGAAAACTCCTTTTTATTTAGAAAATAATGTATTCCATGGCGGTACCGTCATAGCGTTAAGTTGCCGTCTATCAATAAAATTTCGTATGAAGTTAGCTGACACCCGGATAAACACATAGGCTACTTTAAGAATATCTTATACCACGGGTAATATCGCGGGGCAAAGCTAGTAAAGACTTTATTATGTAATATGTTCACAAAACCTTAGTGAACCTATTTAATAAATTATTAACCTATTAAATAAGTAAGCAACTATAGACAGCCAATGTAATTTATTCAAAGAACTCAATAATAAGGAACGAATGATTACTGAACAAAGGAAGTGTATAATATTTCCCAAGTATTGATCGTTTGTGACTTTTTCCCTATACTTAGATTCCCTCTGTACATACTCTACAATATAAATGGTTATTCGATACTGTTTTTTATGTTTAATTCACTCGATTGCTGTTTTATAGCGAATATTGTATTGTTGACATTCGGAATCTTACGTGATTGCGCGTTTTTACTACTTCTATTTATTCTATTGAACGCTTCGAATCCAGACACAATAGGAAATCTATTTTTTTCAACACACTTTATTGTGTCATAGGCGTTTAAAGGGTTTTCATGGGAGAGTTTGCTTAAGTGGCATGGCGGGTTACTAGAGCCTTACTCTTCTATTAGATGCGCTGTGGACAGGTCGGGTTAGATGCTCATGATGGCAACGCTTTACACATTTTTTAAAATAGGGCAGATATCGTCCGTGAAATAAGAGTGCTATGAACTTTTGTGCCTTCGGAAGATGCAACGCTTAAAATCACTATTTATTAGACCCAATTATCTGAAATTTTTTTTTTCTAAAGTTTAAGAAAGTTCTATTCACTTATAAACATATAATAATGGGAAAGGTAGTAAAAGTTATTTCTTTGGAATATTTACAAGTTCCTAAGTGTCTTGGCAAAAAAGGCTCAGGAGCCTAAATATAAACCGTAAAAGAAAAACGGGTATGGAATTAAATATACATTTCTTGCACAGTATCTTGCCAAGTTACACTTTTATTAAATTGGGAATTACTAATGTCAAATACGTCTTAATTTTCCATCTAATAGACTGTCTGCTTAAATAATTACTTATTCAATTTTTTTCAGTAGTATCTTATTTATTTAGTAGGTCAATGTAGTACCACTTATTTCACAATTAAGGCTTAGAACCACCTCATATAAGTTTTACTGCATTCATTGTAATTCTGAATTGAAGATACCTTTCACAAAGTTTGGTTTCATTAAAACTTTAATTTAATTAAAACAACCCCTTTTATATAAACACCGCTAGTCCTTGGCCTAAAAGTATTTTTATCACTTTATTAGAAAATTGTTACCTAGCTTTGAAAACATGTAGTCAAAAGTAGCTCTTATTTCTATGACATACTTTGTCGTTGCGCCTGGTTGACAACCCTAAAAGCGCTTGTTGGTAAAATCGTATTTTTCGTGTGTTTAAATATGCATAAAGCCTCATTTGTCCAGCGAGTGAAAGGTCACGCGTTCTTACTCGTAGTTTATATCGGGTTGACTCAATCGAAGCCGGATTGCTGGTAACACCACACTGCGCATTGCTGATGTGCCCTTGCAGATATTCCAATGTTATATGAATGAATTAATGCCATTACGCTGTCTATACACAAAATTCAAAAATTCTGTAGGTATCAACATTTTGAAGCAGTGGTAGATTCACTCCAATAATTTAGAAAGTAAAATAGGGCTTTAAATTTTTTGAAGCGGATTTTATAAAGCTGCGGTTACTCAGCAAAAGTTATTTGCCATTTGTCTAAGTATAAAAAAATAATATCACAATTTAAAAAGAATGGTTGCATAATTGGTCATTTTAAGAATAAAACTTACTATTGCCATTTCATTAAAATAATGAATTAAGTATTGATAAAATGTTTTCGTCAGACTTTATAAGAAGGAGAGTTTATAAAAACGTGACTACAAAAATACGACCTTGCGAATATTTTCGGAATTGCAATTAATTAAGAAACAGTAGGAAAAAGGGACGATTACTTTGGATTATGAAATTGGCTGTACTTTATAGTTGTGATAACATTCTATTTGTTACGAATGTCCTCAACATAATAACGAATAGCAATTCCATTGCAGATTGCTTAAATCTCATATCTTATATTATTGAATTTTCTTCTTTTGTATTTTAAAATACACTTTAAGAGAGAAGTGTACCGAAATAAGCGATATAAGAAATTTTATATTGTTCAGTGTCATGATAAAAGTTGATGTTTTCGTAGGTACGTACCTGCGAACGCGGGCAAAGGGCAGAGGTCGGTGCGGTATTGTGTTATAAACAGGAGGGCCATTTGTTTGCCTCTCAACTTGCTTCTGGATAATATAGGTGCCTTTTTCTATGATAACAAGCGTTGTTGATGTGGGAGGCGTGTCGGGTATTGTGTTGAGGTTTAGAAATCGGACTCGCTGATCGACGTGTTATATTTTCTTGTTATAAATATTTGCAATATCAGATTTATTTCTTCACGTTATATTGTTGTCACTTAGGATAATGCAGATAATAAATGGTTAGTCATATTCCTACTTTTCTTCAACTTATCGCAATACACTGCTAGTCATAGGTACAGGTATCCCAACCCTCCGTTTTTCTCATCCAGCCTCGACCAGCGACCTTTTTCTGGTCGTAGCGTCCTACGTTACGCGTCCTATTCCCAATTAATCGTTTAAATGTTTATCAGGAGAAACAAAAAAGAAAATGTATAGATTGATTACGTTATGTATAATAACTATTTTTTAAAATTATGATTTCAATATGTTATGACCGTCGATGGATCATTGTTGAGGACTCTTGCCTTTCAATTTGGTTGGCGCAGATTCAAATCCCGCCACGTACCAATGTGATTTTGAATAGAGGCGCTACGCAATTTATCATCATAATTATTATGAGATAGTTATGAATATAAGACATTCATTTAAAATCATAGAATAGAATATACACGCGGAAAAATCGCGCGTAATTTCTATAAAAATATTTTAATGCGCAAGAAGATACCTATATGTGTGTCACTTTTCAGAACCCCCGAATAATTCAATTACAAGGTAAATTAATATTTATTTTCCTGATTTGAGATTCAAGAAATATTTTCCAGTTACTTGTTTCTCGATAAACGGGCGCAATTTAAAATAAATCACATGATTGAACAAATACCAAGTTCAAAGGCAAATATTTAACGCTCTCCTCGCCTTAAGGAACTCAATTAAGCCACTGTCCAACATGTGTAGGTTTGACAAGAGAGGGATAATAAAATAATGATTAACTCACGTTAGTCTTTGACGTAGATACTGAAGTCTGGGCTGGGGTGGGGTGGTCGACGCGGGTCTAGTATCGCGGAATACTATTGTTTCCGTGCAACAAGTGAAATACTTGCGAGTATGTACCTAATAGACAGTGAACGTGTTTTTTGAGTACCTAATACATAGTGTATTTCTTTTTTTTTTTAATCCGTTAATTGGTAATCGAACCAAAAACTTTATTTGAATGAACTCAGGTATATTAGGAATACAAGTAAACAAATTAAGGTGCTCGCATTAACAATGTTATGTACCTTTAACATTTTTAGTTTTTTTAGGTAAGGGTTTTGATATATTGAAGTGAGGGAATACCAGTCCACTGGTAAGTGACATGCCTGTCCATGACAATCACATTGTTGAAGAAACCTAATAACTGCTGATGGCAATTATTTTCAGTCAACACTGTCCTGTGCCTGTTACCCTAGGTGTCAGATATAAGGTCTCTTATACTCTGTAATTTCACTAGCTCCAGTGCCATCGTTTTCATTCAACAATAAGTCTGCCAAAGGCAGGCGAGTCATTCATGTCTTTTCTTTCGTCTCCATATTAAAAAGTGATGAAACGATGGATAGATTTAGGCACCCACGTAGGCCTCCTCACGCAAAATTTCCCCTTCTTCGGGTTGTCAATAATAATGGAGAATTCTGTTGTTAATCTATTCTGTTGTTTTATGCTCCCTGTTGTGGAGCATAAAACAACTTATTACCTTTTATTTTACTTTTAGTATAAAATATAAAGTAGCTTTACGGTTTTTACGACGAAGTAATGGAAGCTGAAAAGGGCGCGTTCTATAAAGGATAAATAAAATGGCTTTGGGTTAATCGACAGAACGGATCTTACTACGTTGTAGATTCAATTCGTCGTTGAGGATGACATTTTATTATCTTTGTTGGGGATAATAGGCTTTTCATATATATTTTTTTCTACACTAATCTTCCAACTAATAATGTCTGCTTTTATTAAGGGGAAAACGAGCAAATGGCTTACCTGACTGCATAAAATGACACCATGTACATTTTTAATATGAGAAGGCAAAAAATGCGCTGCCGGTACTTTTTAAGGTTTTTTGATTACCAGGGTTAAAATATAAATTACTGGGTATAAGAGACCTAACATCTGTTGTCTCTGGTGACTGGCGCAGTGCGGCATTGATGGGGAATAATAACTGTTTATCAGTTGCTGGTCTCCTACAATGCCGCTTTGTCATGCTCAGGCGTATCAGATACCATCAGGTGAGCGTTCTAACCGTCCCGTTCACTTCGTTTAATGTCCGTATATCGGAAAAAAGAAGAGAAGTACCTCTCAATCAAAACTACTCTTACCACGCTACAACTATAAGCAACTTTTAAAAAATCTTATCTAAAGGCTGTATTTTTTTCACTGTCGGTCCCCGGACACCAATTGCGGGTCGACAAGTTTTTGTTCTGTCGCCGTAACTTTTTATAGAAATGGAACTTTATAAAACCGCGTCCGTTGGACGTCAATATACCTCTTGTATTTCGGTTTTGTTCTAGCTGGAACGCTTCGTGTAGATGACTCTCAAGGTTGTCTCTGACGCACCAATTATGTACTAAAATTTCTCTGGAATACACAAATTCTAAAGAGTTATATTTTTTCTATTTATTTGCTTATTTAGAAATGAGCTGTCATGGAATTATATAATCTAACATAAACAAACATATTTGAATAAACTTTATAACTACTTCCGCGATGAGGCTGAAACTGGCAGAAAAATCTAGTAGAAAAAAATCGATGGCCAGGGGCGAAAAAGGACGTGACACTAAAAAAGGCTGGTTTTGCTTATAACTTTTGACTGCAACATGTGCATCGTTTAATATATTTTTAACATATTCTATTGAAAATAGTCTTTTATTGTCTGGCTATCGCTTTTTCCTGCTACAATTTTTCTGCCAGTTTCAGCCTCATCTTCCGTGGTTTAGTGGTCTTAGCTCTGACTTAAGGTCGCTGTTTGAACCAAAGGTTCTGAGTACGAACCCCACAGGGGAACACAGTGGCAAAACTCTGTGACACATTACTTATAGTGAAATACATTTTTCGGTTTAGATATTAAATGGCAGGCTGATTGATTTTCTAAAAAGTCTGCCATAAAGGCGGTCTTTATTCTAAACCACTATTAAGACAGTTATTTATGCGCCATAAACAATTTTACAACATTATTGATCTAAGTCCAACAAACCCTATGAAATTCAGACCAACAATCTTACGAGTACTATGAGAGTGTATACTTCTGCACTTGGCACCACTCACCTACTCAAAGACTGTAGCATTCCATAGTAGCAAAAAGTCGTGAAAAATTTTCAACAAGTATAAATAAAAATGAAACAATAATTCGAGATTTTTTATGCGTATGTAATTATGTGTAATAATAATAATATTTTTACGGCAGGGGTGTACCTAGTCGAGAAACATCTTTCGTCGTTGGGTAATTGGAAATGATTAGCGCCATCCCTATACATTTCCACGAAAGTACAATAACCTACAAAGACAAAAGATTTAACTTTGCTTGTAATGATGCGTCATTTCACTAAAAATAAGCATAGTTACAACGTGGCAGTGCTTATAACAATATTTATACAGCTACCGTCTAATACGGTGAATGTCGGAAACCACGCGCGCCGCCCATGGGCTGTTTCCATTCGTAATTATACTTTTGTTGCGAGCTTCGAACAATACCGCCGCTACCAAATGTCATGGCCGGATCGAGCGTTTTGTCCGTCTGATGAACTGTACTAGATAGGAATATGACAGTGTTGAGTTAGAAATTCCGTTAATCTGTATTTTAAAGTCGTAAGATAACAATTTCGAATCGATTTTTAACATAATGCTGGATTGTTATTAATATTGTGATCTTAAACATTTAGACAGACGGGCAGTAAAGGTGATGCTTTGACGGTTTCCTCTTTTTGCCTAATGAGTTTTTTTTTCAACACCATATATAGTTACAACATCATATATTTAGTATTAGCGCGCTACGCTTACTATATCCATGGATACATACATGATATTAGTCAAAGGCTGCCACAGCCGTAGCATGCTTATATAAACATTCGACGTTTACATTCTTCAGAGCGTCGGTGGCTCAGTGGTGTGGACTGTCGCCTTCCTATCGGGAGGGCTGAGGTTCAAATCCCGACACGTACCAATGTATTTTCGAATTTTCGAAAATATATGTACGTTATCCGACGCTCTTACGGTGAAGGAAAACATCGTGATGAAACCTTCATGCACGCCTGCGAAGAGATTCGAAGGTTGTGTGTGAAGTCGTCCAATCCGCACTGGGCACCCGTGGACGACTAAGGCCTAATCACCCTTTACGGGTAGGCTCGTGCCCCTCGGTGGGGGACGTTTAATGAGCTGATGATGATGTTTACATTCTTTAAACTGATATCCAGCGCCATTTAGCATAAAACGAAGTATCAATAGTTTAAGGCTAGAAAGGGTTGTATATATGTCTGATCATATTGATCTGTACAAAAATTGAATTTTGTAAATACCGAGACAGCCGCGACTGTTGTCGAGACAAAAGACTGATGCGTTTAATTTTGCCCATGAATACTTTGTAAACAAAAATAAAACCAATTGAATCCTTTAAACAAACGGAAATTTTATTTTTATTACCATTTCATCCTTAAACTTTTCCTTTTACCCAAAGACAAATCGTGTGTTTGCTTTCGAATAAAGTCACGAAGTCGCGATTGTCTATTGCTAATGTCATTAGTGACGTCGAGGGACCTTTGAAATGGCGGGAACAAAAATAAACTATCCGGTGCAAGTTGAGTTTACTTTGTAGATTGTCACCTTTGACTGATTGAAATGGATTGTTGTATTTTCGGTGGCGACAGCACTGAGATATTGTTTCATTAGTGAACTGACTGTTGTGGTGTTGAATTTATATTGTGTTTTCAGCTATACGTTTATGCCTATCAAAGTTGTATACGTTGTCCACAGAGCAAGTGATCACAACACTTTGACGTTGTCTATGGTCATGTGATGATCGGAGAGTGTAAAGAAGTCAACAATCATGTGTTAATTACAAGAACTTGGATCTATGGATCCAAGTTCTTATAATTAATAAGGTTTAGTGTACATTAAGTCACTCAACGCGCAATGGAGCGAGCTATGCTTGGAGTCTCTCTTAGGGATAAGATTAGAAATGATTTAATTCGTAAGAGAACTAAAGTTACCGACATAGCCCGCCGGATCAGCAAGTTGAAGTGGCAGTTGGAGCAGACGAGTTCTGGAGTGGAGACCGCGTCTTGGCAAGCGTAGCGTAGGACGCCCTCCGGCCCGATAGACCGATTACTTGCGAAAGGTGGTGGAAGCTGGATGAGAAAGGCGGAGGACCGGGATGTCTGGCGCAAAATGGGGGAGACCTATGTCCAGCAGTGGACTGCAATAGGTTGAAGAGAGAGTGTACATATCTACAAGAAGTTTCTCTGACCTAAAATACGAGTATATGCCCAATTTAATAGTGCAGTAGTAATGCATTAGTCGTGGCTATTGCGAATGCATGACTCCCGGAGGTAATCAATCCTCAACTCCCCTGTAAGGGAGAGTCTACACGAGAGCTATTTGTTTACTGTCTTACGGATTGCTTTAATTGTTTATTTGGGGTAACAGTTGAAATGTGATTTGTCGAGGATTAATAGCAATGAGGTAAGATGTAAATTGGCTATTGTTTGGTGTAAATCATTCGGGGTCAATTATGCGGTTTGCTGTCTAAAGAGAATTTCTGTTTTAGACAGTTCGTCGGTTGAAGTCAATCGCAAAGCTAACGATAGTCGATACGAATGTCACCTGTATGAACTTTCTCATTTAATAAATCAATATCTATAGGCATTTACACAGTGCCAAAAAGCCCAAATTGAAGTATGTAGCTTGTATTATGGGTTATAAAAACGGATACCTAAACATACTTATATAATTTACTTTTGTAAATATATATATACATATTTTTTTTGTTATGTTGATTTAGTTGTGTTGTTGTATGTACTTGTATGTAATGAAGTATCATCTATCAATTAATTTGTATAAATAAATAACTTATGTGTAATTTTTGGCGTATAAATTAAGTACTACTAGGTGAGCGAACTTGTTGTGTTTTTAACATATAAAACAAAACGGCTAATAAGTGTGGCGTTTTTTTTATATGGAGGAAACCAAGCGACGACTTTACTCAGTCAATTCGTGCGGAAGCGTGGCTCTACCACACTTAAATTCAAAATAGACCTTCCCAGATCCATCCCCGCTGCCCGAGACCATCGTCGCCACCTTCTGAAGGCTCGGCCAGTCTTTTTATTCACGTTACCGGTATCGGGTCGCTTTTCAATCTCTACAGCTAGTAGGTTAGGTTACCTCCCTGCAACGCTCTCAAGTCAGAGTTTATGTTGTAAATGTCTACCATTCTTGGATAGAATCCGGGACCAACTTTTTAACTGGCCTACTGCTGAAGCATGGAAATATTATCTTGAAGCCGGATAATTGCGACAGGTATGACTTGTGCATTTTGTGCAATCTTTACCCAAACTCAACCGCCATTAATGATTTCAGTTAATTAAATAACATTATAATTACAAAACTTTAAAACAACCGAACCCGTAGCATATTTAGCAACGTCCCAAGCGTGCAATTAAATTCATACCTACTATCTCCAATTATTTATCGAGTGCTAACCAGAAACTCGGCATGGGCGAAGTGACGATGGTTACCGATAGATATGGACCGATATTGGATTGTGGCCTCCTCCAGGGAAAGTATTAGTGCAGGCCCAATCGATTGCAGCTGCACTACGTTGGATATTAATGGCTCCATTTCTAACGTCAGTTGCACACATTTCGACCAATATTTGCACTAATTTCCTCTTATTTCGGGATCTCCGTTGGATGATATTGTAGTTTACTATCAGTAACCTCCCTGTATCATTTTTTTTATTAATAAATGTATAATGAAATCCTTTTATGTCATACTATTTTATCACACTCAGTACCACATATAAAGGCAATAGGAAATCGATTGATTAAACGCACAGATGCGTAGCTTGGCAGCTAACGTGTTAAAAAGTAAAAAAATAGATGTCTGAATTCATACACCTTTTAGTATTGGCAGGTCGCTAAAATTATAAGGTTTCACACTTTTGCCTTCAAAACAACAAAATAATTATAAATCAATATGCGGAGAAATTTATAATATAATTATAATAGCTTCATCTAGCCCTAATATTAACAATGAGCTTGTACTAGGGGTACAAACTGAACAATGTATGAAAATCGTAAATTTTTTATTTTCAGATTATAGATAGATAACATTCATATCTATATAAGTAGAAATGATCGTGGACACAATTTATTATTCGTATTGAACGGAAAACAAACCCAAGCGTAGCGTAAGACGCCCTCCGGCCCGATGGACCGACGACTTGCGTAAGGTCGCTGTGGCGGCTGAATGAAAAAGCGGAGGACCGGTATATCTGGTGCAAAATGGGGAAGACCTATGTCTAGCAGTGAACTGTGATAGGTTGAAGTGAGATTGTACGGAAATCAAACCCGGAACTTCGCCTGGACAACGCCTGTGTCCTGCGGTGAAACGTTTTAGGCTGGTGATGAATTGTTATTGTCGATTTATTGCGGGCAATATAAGGTTGCTGAAATTAACCAGCAAATATAAAATATTTGTAGAGAAATCTTTATTGTCTCGGGATTAACCTCCGTTTACAAAAAGGGCATTAGTAAAGACGCGAATCACCGAGCGTATTTTTTCTGGATAAGAGGTATTTCTGCGCGAAATGTTGCAGTCATGCTCAGTTTAATCTATTACATATAAATAAAATTAGAGTGTCTGTTTGTAATGTTGAAATATCAACTTTTTTCCTCATGCATATTAATATATATACGATACACAAATTAAAGCAAAATACTTATATTCGAGAGTACGATATCTGGCACTGCAGTGATACCTACCTAGATGACTCAGTACCGAGTCTACCACCTGGTAAAAGTACTAGCAGTTTTCAAAAGTTTTTAAGTTTTTGGTTCCGCTCTTGCTTAGGTTTGTAGTAGTTTACATCCTATTTGCACTGGGACCATGTGGCGGGTTATGGGTCAACAAGCTTAATTAAAAGCCTATGCTAGTGGGACGTTTAAGCAGAACCGTATTACCATATTTCATTGATATTAGTCTCATGATAACATTAGAGTTCAGTTTTTCAAATAATTGAATGATTAAATATTTAAAAATAAATCAAAATGTAAAATACCATTGCTACAGACGCTATCTGTTGGCACTGCTCGTCTCTTCTCTTCCCAATGGAACGAGGACATGCAAAATACCAATGGAGGCTGAATGAGGAAAACGGAAGACTGGTATATCTTGCTTATTTCAATCCGTGGACTGTGATAGGTTGAACCACACATTTCCGAATTTAATCTTCAGTAAAATTTCATTCCAGACATTAATTGTAAAACCAAAGAGTGGAAAATTTAACAGCAGTGTGGTCTAAAATTTAGCTTTTGTTACAATAGTCAATTTTCCGGCGCGTTCCAGCGCGTGTAAGTCGGTGGATTACCTGGATTTGTGTTATCCCTGGTATCCTTATCCCGTTGTTACAGTTCCACTGATACCGGAATTCAACGTGCTTTTAAACACAATCAGATACCACTTAAGTACTTCGTTAGACATTAGGTAGCTATAATTAGATAATGCTTTGGTTGATAGTCAAGAATTTTTGTAATCGTATGTGAATCTTTAATAAGTGTAGTATACAAATATTGGTTATATTCAAGTTGTTTCAATTTTTAAGTTGTATCGAATTTTTGAAAATGTAAAGTACATATTTTTTACTTGTTTTAGTTATTAATTGTTTGGGTATGATATGAGATTATATGTAGTTAACCATAAACTATTTGTTACGAATTGTGTGATTTTAAAATTATTATTTTGCTATGTAAGTGATTTTTGATTATAAATCAGCAAATAAGTCGCTTAAAAACAGGTTTATCTAATTCAGGCAAAACTTTGAACTTGTTATGCATATTTATTACTTTTTAATGAAATAAATAATATTTGATTAGACATTTTTGACTCTGTCTTTGTTTTTTCTATTTATATTTATTTTAACTACCTACTAATATGTTTTAATATTTGCATGCCTGTGCACAATGTCGGCTGAATACATGCTCTCTAATTATTATGTACCAACTTGATAGTCTTTTTGTATTCTGGCAAATAAATGAAATTTAAATACAATGGAAAAGTCAAAGTTCACAAATATCTTAAGAAGTCTATTAGTAGCGCAATGCTGTTTGACTGGAAAACTGTATTTTTTATGTAACGTATATAATGAGGACTCAAAGACCATTGACCCGTGTACAGACATACAAAGCCCACTGAGCTGGAAGTCTGTGAAGGCTTTTGTTTTCATTACTCGAGTGGACGACACGCTCTGGGATGATGAACGTAATAAATAGGTTTTCATTATTCCGAGTCAGCTTTTCTTATTTATTCAGTCGCACCTTTTTTCGTCAGGTAAGCCTGTCCTTTTGTCAATTATCAGGGAGACTTTGAAAGGTGAAGTGAACTGTGAAAAAGTACGTCACATTAGAATTGTGTGATAGAATTTAAACACACATTTTTAGCGCTTAAAGCGCAGAGAAAATACAAATAAATTATTGTAAAAAAAATTAAGTTTGGCTCATATACAATTAAAATGTAAAACGTGTATAAGTTGAAACAAATTGCAGTATATTACCGGTCACAAGACTTCCCCATATCGTCCCCAAACTAAGCGAAATTCTTACAAAAACTACAAAAGATTTAACTATTTATTTATTTAAGGCTCACAAAACAAGATACAGTCAAATACAGTCTTTAGTTTCATCAATAAAATATACATCCTAGACTGCAGCTCTAAACATGTGGGCACAGATTGAACCAAATTAGCTGTAATGAGAGGTTAGTGTATAATAATACTTAATATCTATGTACCTTAGCATGTAATGTTACTGAGAAACATTATAAGAAAGTGTAATGAAAAATCAGCTATAGTCCTGGATTATAAGAATGTCCAGGACTTTATTACGAAAACCATGCAATTTACAAGCGAAAATGTCCAAAGAAGAGTGCTCAGAGATTATTTCATTATAGAGGCGACACATTCTTGTAATAGGGTTGTAAAAAGTGGTATTCGTTTTATGAAACTGTAGGCAAAATAAACCAGGAGAGGGATTACGGGACCTAAACCGCGTACTCAAGCATAGAAAGTAGGACTGGGGAGTCAATTTTATAGTGTATAATTTATAAAGAATTAAAAGTTCGAAAGAATTATTTATTTTAATAACCAGCGATAAAAGATTGTACAAAGATATTTTATTATATCCCACACATAATACATTTCTTGATAGATTTATGTTTAACTTATAAATACAAAAAAAAATATGTTAATACACGGTAATGTTTTTACTTGGGGGCAAGGGAATTAAAGGGAACCTGGAACCTTCGGTAATAGATCATCAAACGTACTAGCTTGTCACTCACTTCTTAACCACTACAATCGGTGGACAAATTATACCTATCTCTACCCAAAAATTGAAAGATTCACACAGCATTGTACCTCTCAACGGCGTTGGCCACTCACGCCCTCGCAAAAACCAATTGAAAGCCTCACCTTCTCTCGAAACAAAGACCTTATCACTGTCAAGTGACAATCCAATCTTGAGGCCACGGTCCGTCAAAAGGGTCGAGGAACTGCTACACTTAAGCCAGCGTCCAAAGAGCCTTTTAAAATGTAACAGAGTGGCGACGGGAGGACGTTGAGTGAAATTCTTTGAATATTTAATACAGGCTCGCCGTGGAAATTTGCTGCGTACACAACGAAGAATGCTTTGTGGAATATTTTTAGAGCAATGTGTGGACAATGTTGCTGTGATGAGCGAGTGCCTAAGTACACTGTGTGGATGTCGAACATGTTTTGAGCGGTGGGCACATTTGCCGCTATGCTAAAGTGCTTCTCACAAGAATGGGTTTGTCAGTGGCTAATCACCCTAGGGCCCGTTTTACCAACTCCTCATACTCGTAAGTATCTGTTCTAAAAATTTCCACGCTGTTTAGACTACTGCGTAAATTGTTGCTCTACATTGACATATGTTAGACCCCTTAAGTTGCTGTATGTTAAATCGCCTCAAATAAAGATGATATCCTTAGGGGAACTAATTGAGTCTTTGAATGAATAAATACAATAGGATTATAATTATTTTTACTCTCCACACGGTTAAACTTACATTTTTATAAATATTAAGTTAATTGCTACAGTCCGGGCAAATATGTATCTGCCAACCACTTTTGTATAACAAGACTGAAGCTCTTTTGCAGTCTAGCAATATATTAATGTCTTATTTCTAAAGCCACTGAAGATTTTTAAAGAAAACGATTACTCCTAAATACCTCTGGATTCTGTATCAAATGAGGCTTACCAGATTGACTGAAGATTTGGGTAAGATGTCAGGTGTTGACTGCTGGGGATCGCTTTGTTTAAAAGTCATGAGGGAAAGCCTTCGTCTAGCATTATACTTAATAATAATGTATTAAATTTTATGAAGATAGTATATTAATCATATAATTTTTATTTTATGTACAAATAATATTTCAGAAGTATTTAAGTGTCTTTTTTCCTTGTTTATACGGGTAAGATTCTGTGCATTTTATAAGCGCGTTGTGGGATCGCGTCAGTGATTGGTCGTGGGTCTACACGGTAGTTGCACACAAATGACTTTTCGCTGACTTGCATTTATGTGCCGTTTCATGTAGCACTAGCAATTGACGCCACATAAATTCGCACGCCACACGTAATCAATTATTCGGTTCATTTACCATATGTTATTTTAATGGACTAAGCATGACCGCAGCCGATACAATACAATTGTCGATGTTATCAATATATTCACATAATAGCGTTATGTACACTGAGGGAAACTCAAAATGTATGTTCATAAATTACTGGAGATATAATTCATCATCATCAGCTCATTACACGTCCCCACCGAGGGGCACGAGCCTACCCGTCAAAGGTGCATAGGCCTAGTCGTCCACGCGGGACCAGTGAGGATTGGACGACTTCACACTTTTAGACATAATTATTTATTAAAATTGTATTTCTCTATTGATTCAACAGTATCTTTAATAGTAAAAACACGAGATAAATCTAGTTAATCAACAACAGGATTCAAATATGATTAAAAATATATTATTTTAAATGAACAGCAGGAATCGTATCATATGACATTACATTGTATGTTGTCTGTAATACGTATATGCAGTGCTGGATGGCGTAATGACTAACAGTTCGGTTCACAATAGGGTAACTTAAGCGGAGATCATAAAGGTTATCAGATGGGTGAGCGAAGGCACATTAAAGTCCCAGAAAACACCCAAAACTAGTTGTGAACACCAATCCGTATTAAGTTCGTGTAGTAGTTTTTTTATGTTATCAGGTGTACAGCCGTACACCTGATAACATAAAAACTCTCACCTGATGGTAAGTGATACGCCTGACCATGACAGAGCGGCAATGATTGAGATCAACAACTGATAAACAGTTATGATTCTTCATTCTTCAGGTCTTTTATATCCGGTAATTTTACTAGCTACAGTTTTAGTTCGGCTGAAAAGTAATTTAGATTTTACAAGATTACACGCACTATCAGTTATGTTTTACATGAAAAATCCCTTAGTAATATCTTTATGGTGATAAATAGCAATATAAGAGTTGCCTTATCCGAAGTTGATTTCCGTTAAACAGGGTTCTTCAGTTTTATATCGAAAAATCATGCTCAGCTAACGGGGGTTTGCTGGACGGCAGAACAGTTGATTTACCCTTAAACTGATAGGGCTTTGTGCCTGTTGAATATCGCCTTGACTGTTAAGAAATCAAACATAATAGAAAATCTATTGTCAGACGCTTGCTCCCGACATTCATCCCTTGAGGGTGGCTTTACATCCCACTGTAGCCGTTTAAGGGTTAATCGATTGATGTAAGGCTATAAAATAATATACTAGAAGATTTTAAAGTTAACACAACGATATTCTGTTACTATAATTGAAGTTTGAATCGAAGCCGATGAAATTATTCAATAATATTTTGAACTAAAACAACAAGTTCTATTAGTGAAATCCCTCACTGGCGGATAAAGTTACATTTAAATGTCACCATGCAGAAAATACAATTGCATATTTTCACCCGATGTCGGTAATCCGCGCGATCCGATTGCAAAACAATACAAAATAAACGTTGTTTTAATGGATTTTGAAATTCAATTGATACTGAAACTTTAGCACGGCTGATAGTGACTTTTTATGGAAAAAGTTAGCAGTCCACCATAAAAGTTAAGGTTTTAGTACGGCTGTGTTCCGGGAAAAAGGGTGATACACACATACAAGGCCTATACGTCCCTATAAAGGTAGGCTCGTGCCTCTCGGTGGGGACGTGTAATGAGCTGATGATGATAACATAGTGCAATGATTGGTTGCTGTGCATCTCTATTAGATAACCCATGGCGCGTAATGCTTGAAAAGTCGGTTATTGTCCACAAGGTTCCGGGCTTGATCCTAGGGCAGTAAAAACTTTTAATAAACTAAATGTAAACTATTATGTATTGGTTTGGGCGTTCCTGTGTATAATATATATACATACAAAAAAGTAACTATATTAATGTTCTTATCGGTAGTTTAGTATGTATATATAGTTTACGCTCTGGGCCTTAACTGGGGCTAGATGACGCTCTGTCTAATTAATTGTGATAACATAAACATGGTAAAGAACCGGCAATTTTCGGTTTGTTAGCCGGTTTTCCAATGTTGAGAAGGCTAAAAACACAAAATCAGCAGTTGAAAGATATATTTTTTCAAAAGCAACACAATAATTAAAGGGTACATTGTCTAACATTGGTATAAACTGCTGATACGGTAATGTTGAATATCTGCATAAGATATAATTCACACCATGAGCCAAGAGTCAATACTGTATTACACCCTAAAATAACCACAAAAAGTTGTAGGCAAAAGTAAATTAGGTCAGCAACGTCCGTGAATCACGAAATCACAAAATGAGTCTCTAATTATGTAAATCTCTTTTGTCGCGGCTTACTTTTACTCATAGATGTTATAAGAAAATGTTGCAAAAAATTTACATGCTTTTCTTGAATCTGTAAGACATCTTTTTCTGAAAAGTGAGCTTTTACCATAAGTAACAAAGGTTTTTTAATTATGTACTTATTAAAAATTGCTTCCTAAATTAGTTTTTTTTTATATAATGAAATAACCATAACGGCAGGCATGCTCAACTGGTGGAAAATAATACGTCTGCCCGTAACAAATATTCAAATTCAATATTTATTGCAGACCATAATATATTTACATAGTTGGTGACATCAAATAATTACAGATAATTATGAACCCCGTTGGGGAACAGTCTTTTAAAGAGAGGACGTCAAATTGAAAAGTATTTAAATTAATGTTATTGTTGAGTATTAGGTATGAATTTTACAATAATTCAATCGTCAAAGTATCACGTATACTGTAACAACATTTATTTAGTAAATATTTTTTAAAGTTGAAGGAAAGCAATGATAGTTTATAGTAAATTAGGACTGATAACCAGTGCCCGTCACCGTTTATTGTGTTAAGTCTTGCTTTTATAACTATAGTACAAATATTTGCTTATCTGATCTTCTAACCCAGCTTCATACAGAAAATATCATCAGACATGGCCTTGACTAATGTAGTAGAGCCATTGACAAAAAGCATAGCGGTGTTCGTTGAAATAACTTCATGTAAACCAGTATATACATTATATGTACGTTAATCGGACGCTCTGCTCTTGGTGAACCGTCGCCGTGAGGAAACCTGCGCACGTCTATGAAGAGATTTAAAGGTGTGAATAAAGTCGGTCAATCCGCCTGCCTGAGGTAGGTATATTTATAGATATAAATGTTTGTTCATATATAGGGCATCGTTAAAATCACTAAACTAACAATATCAATAAGATATTCAATAGATCAATCAACCTACCTATAACATCTCACCGAGCGCATAGGCCACCCCACACAGCAGTACATTTGGAAACCTACATCGAAAATACGTGACAAGATATGAACTTGCGCCTCCCGATTGGGAGGCAAAAGTCCACACCATTTGGCCACCGACGCTGTTATTGTCAAGTTTAATTAGTCACGTTGAGGCCCAAGGGAAGGTTTGTTTAAGGAAAAAGAAGCAATTTAACGTGGAAATGCCGTAACCCCGGCAATAATCGAATTTCTTGACCAGGATTCTGGGCTACATTTTCCTTTCATTAATATTAAATGAAATTTTATTGGTTTCTTTCGATTCATTTTTTAAACATTTCTGAATTCAATCTAACCTACTCCTCTAAGGTGTTAAGCGACTAATTTAGGTGATTCTAGATTTTGAACAAATAGGCACCATAAGATAACTTTTATGTGGGTGTTTCTTTATAAAGTAATATATTAAAAAGTTATCATATATGGTTAGGCTTGTTAAGTACTATAGGCGTTATGTCGGCTAGATGGCGCTGTGTGAATGTCTATGGATATTTGTTCATAAATAAAGTATTTTAATTCATTACTAAGGGTGTATTTGTGGGCTTAATTATAAAACAAGTGACTTTTACTCATAGGTTTTTGCTCCGAAAAACAAATAAAAAAAGCTTAGTAATTAGGACATCTTTATTATCAGTCCCATGAAAAGCATATACTGAGACAAAGCAACATTTATTGTGAACCGATGGCACGGCACTTGCATACATGGGCGAGTCAGTGTTGTCATCGACCGTACGTAACCATAATACATGTAAGATACTATTTTTTTATTTTTCAATCTGCGATAGACTAAAACACTAGACTCTTAATCTTGAAATACGTTTCAAACAACTTCACCACATCATTTTACTGCCTAATAACATCTTAAAACCACTTAATGTGCTCAAATTTCCTCACGGCCTTTCCACCCATTTATTACCTTCAAAGTTATGACTAAACCCAACCATCAGATCACTCGGCATTACGTGAACTGTCTACAATTTATGTTAAAACAGGGTGAAGGTAGAGGCAATCAAGTAGGCAATGTAGTCCACAAAGTCATTGCTCTTTATGCTGCGTTAACCGAGTTTATCGCTTCAGGTTATTTCCAACTCTGAGTTATTAATGTTATAAAAATATTAGAACAAGTTTAAACAAGCAAGGAATATGTTTTCGCAAAGCGTTTCTTTATATGGCGTTATTGTGACAGTGGAACAGCGACGTTGAATGTCAAGTAGGGGAGAGGGAGGAATAATATTAGTTTAGATCGTGACTCACTCTTGTAACAAAGAGGGCAGTAGCAGCGAAAAAATGTAACTGATCCAATTTGAAACTGGGTACCATAGTTGAAGTAAATCTACCGGACAATAAATATTTAAAAGCTACTCCAACCAAGCAGTTAACTCAGTGTACTTAATACGAGTATATCGTCTTTCAGTACCGTGAGTTAAATTACAAACCAAGTGATTTCCAACCATTGATTTATTAACAAAGTGTTCAATGATTTGTAAATAAGTTAGTCAAAAAGCGATAAATCAAAGATTAGAAGTTTTCTTTTAAATCTTTGCAATCACTAAAATATTCAAGGTCTTTTTAAAATATAACTGAATTGCGTGGACAGAGACGGTAAAGTAGAAATAGCAAAGATCTTTAAAAGTTTTATGAGATTAGTCGTCCTACTAAGGGAGTAAAACAGCTGAGCCCAGAAGTTACTCATTTTGAAAATATACCTCCAGACTCTTTAACCTTCTCATATATAGGTACTCGTACATAAAACTTAACTATTGAGTTCCTATTGTGCCTGACGTAAACTTTAATGGATATTTGCCTTTTTTATTGGAATGTATAGTACCTCTGGAAATGACTTTATGGTAGGTAAACCAAAAAATTTAATTTAAGGTCTCTTTCTGGATTCAGTAAAATTTTGCCATCAAGCCGTACACTTAGCGGTTAACTTAAACTTTGTAAACTTACTCGTAACAGCGGATGAATAATCTCTCTCTCTCTTCAACCTATTGTAGTCCACTGCTGGACATAGGTCTCCCCCATTTTGCGCCAGACATCCCGGTCCTCCGCTTTTCTCATCCAGCTTCCACCAGCGACCTTTCGCAAGTCGTCGGTCCATCGGGCCGGAGGGCGTCCTACGCTACGCTTGCCAAGACGCGGTCTCCACTCCAGAACTCGTCTGCTCCAACGGCCATCGGTTCTGCGACGACATCATGACCAGCCACTGCCACTTGCCACTTCAACTGATCCGGCGGGCTATGTCGGTAACTTTAGTTCTCTTACGGATTAAATCATTTCTGATCTTATCCCTAAGAGAGACTCCAAGCATAGCTCGCTCCATTGCGCGTTGAGTGACTTTGAACTTGTGAACCAATCCCGCAGTCAGTGTCCATGTCTCAGCTGCGTATGTTAGCACGGGTAGGACGCATTGCTCAAAGACTTTGTCTTTAAGCATTGCGGAATAGTTGACGTTAGGACATGACGTAGCTTACCGAATGCCGCCCAGCCCAACTGAATCCTCCTACTAGCCTCCCTCTCGAAATTATGCCGGCCAAGTTGGATGGTTTGGCGCAAGTAGATATACTCCTGCACAACCTCGAGACGGACGCCATCGACGCATATCGGTTGTGGCATGACACGACTGTTGAACATGACTTTCGTCTTGTCGAAATTCATGCCAAGCCCAATTCGTCGGGAAGATTCATTCAGGCTGTTCAGCATCTCCGCAAGCTCTTCCGATGACTCTGCCACGATGACGATATCGTCAGCAAAACGAAGATGAGAATAAACTCTCCATTGACGTTGACGCCTTATTCAGACCAGTCCAGGGTCTTGAAGACATCCTCCAATGCGTTTGTGAACAGTTTCGGGAAAATATAACATCCCCCTGTCACACACCACGACGCAATTGGATGGGTCTTGTCCGCTGGTCTTGGATCTGAACGGTCATCGTCGCTGCGTTGGAGAGACACTTCATCACCTCGATATATCGCTAGTCGATACCGCATCGCTGCAGAGCCTCCAGAACAGCCCAGGTTTCGATGGAGTCGAAGGCTTTCTCATAGTCCACAAATGCCATACACAGCGGCTGGTTATACTCTTCGGTCTTCTGTATTAGCTGCCGAACAGTATGGATGTGATCCACGGTGCTGTAGCCTTTTCGAAACCCAGCCTGCTCCGGTGGTTGGAATTCGTCAAGTCTTATGGCGAGATGGTTCGCTACAACTCTGGAAAACAACTTATAGACGTGGCTCAGAAGCGCTATCCGTCTATAATTCTTCAAGAGAGTTTTGTCACCCTTCTTGAAGAACAAGACGACAACACTTCTGGACCACGCCTCTGGTGTAGTTCCTTGGTGGATGACGACATTAAAGAGCTCGACTAATGCCCTAAGGAATAATATAAATATAGTATATATTTTTTAATATTTCTAATATAGTTATGAAGATGTAATCTAGAACCATTTAACAGACATTTTCATACACACTGCACGGAGATAAAAATTCGATCCAGTGAGCCAGTAGCACCTGACTTTTTATTTATAGCATATTGGCCGATAATTACGCAAACGCCATGTCTGAAATTGAACATTGGGAATAGTCTTTGTTCCAAGGTATTCCATGGTCACTACTTACCCTGTATAATTTTTCCGCATGAGCGCGCTTAGTAGCCACACAATCGATAATTCCCACGGTGTCCACGGCCTGACGTGACGTCATAATTAGGGTTAAACACTCACCAGCCCTAAACTATATACGCGGTGAAATGAGAAGGCCAAATTATGTAAAATGAGCTGATTGGTCTTTAAACTTTATCTTTAATTTTTTTTTAATTTTGGTTTCTTTATTGTGATATGTTTTCATTGTGTTGCGATGCATTGGATCAATATGTGTTTTCTTTCTTTTTTTCAAAGTGAAATTAGTTTTGTATTTTATTTGTTTTGTATATAAATGTGTTTTTAGTTGGTGTTCAATGATAAACGTTTCCCAGTGTCAAATCATTCATTCAGTCAGTCTATGAAGAACCATGAACTCCTGGAATAAAGTTCCAAGAACCTGTACAGGCATTCCCACGTAACGTGAGATAGGGGTAGTTTTCAGTGTGTGTTTAATTAATACCCAATCGCATTCCTTCATAAAACGTAAGGTATCGAGGTTTTTCCTAAGCGCCGATTAGAATATTTGACGTATTACTAGCTCATTCCGCTGATAATAATGCAACTAGCAATCGTCGATCGTATGGTGGATGGTCGATTGAAAATTGATATCTCAATTTTCTAAGTGCTTCTGAAGGCACGTCAAGCTGTCGGTCCGGGCTACAATCCGCATTTAGCCCACGTAGTGTGTTACGACTTTATTTAACCGACTATGCAATGTGGGAAGGCTTATGCAGTGGAACGTTTCAGTATGGTTGATTTTTAACTCGAAACCGCGTCATATTTATCGTTTCCAAAAAACATGTTCTAATAAGTAAATACTCATTGACATCCAGACACCGCTATCTAGCCCCAAGTAAGCGAGGAGCTCGTAGTTATGATACTAAATAACTGATAAACATACTTATCTATTTTTTGTAAATACATACATGTTTTATATAGAAACATGCAGTCATTACAAACATGCTATTGCACACAAATGCTTGTAATGCCCGGGGATCGAACATTTGTTGTAGTAGTCTCAACCATTACACCACAGGGGTCGTTAAAATAATTACGATAGTATATTTAATATAATGTTAATAGAGTTAGTTTAGCACTACGTTTCAAAAGGGTCGTTTGTGAGCCATGGCGGCCAGTTGGTCATAGCAGCTAGTCCACCTGCCCCAAAAGCAGGTAAATATATCGAGAATCTAGTAATAATTGTAAAGATTACAGACTTGTAATAGACACACTTATTAAACATACGAAAATATCAAAGTCATTTATTGCATTAGTTATAGTTTTATCATACAAACTAATTTGAACTTCAAGACTTTTAAGAAAAGGTTTGTAATAGAAGCCCTCATCTCTATAACTAGGGTCGTAAAAGGATTTCAGCGCTTCACGGGGACATATAGACATTGTTAGAACTCCCATGTAATAGGCATGATAACTGGGTCCTGAAATCGTAAGAACTATTTCATATTATTACAAATCTGGGTTAAATATAACGATGTGCTTACTCTCAGCTCGAAAACTCATGTTTTATGAATTTTATTAGTCTTCAAAGTTAGATGGGCAAGTCAATTTTTAAAGTACATTAATTGTCAAAAATTTGTTAACAAAAGGATAACACATACAATTTAAAGCAACTTTTGCTAAGAAACCGTTTTAGTAAAAGCAACATTTAATATAGTTGTAGTACAAAATTCACAAACTATGCGTACTAATTACTGATGCGTGATGTCATAACTACATCATACTTCATCGTCATACTTGATTGGTTTCATAGTTACCTGTATGGGCGCCGACAGCGCATTCGCGTTGAAGACACCTCTACGTGGTGTAATACTGCCGGCGTTCCGCAGGGTGGCGTCCTGTCACCTCTTCTGTTTTCTATTTTCATTAATTCTATCACTCTTCCGCTCTCTTCTTCCTATCATTTGTATGCAGATGATCTCCAAATTTATACACAAGCTTCGCTTTCAGATCTCTCAGTTGCTATTGAGGCTACCAACAGAGACCTCACCAGTATTGCTGAGTGGAGTCGTTCCTTCGGCTTGATGGTAAATCCAGCGAAAACTCAGACCATCATTATAGGCAGCCACTGGTATATTGCTCGGATTAAGCATGACTTGTTACCACAGATCATCTTTGATGGAACTCCTATTCCCTACAGCTGTAATGTAAAAAACCTGGGCGTTACGTTTGATGATTCTCTTTTGTGGAATCACCAGGTATCAGAGGTAAGTAGGAAGGTGTTTGCCGCTTACGGGTCTCTTAGGCGTCTTAAGAATCTGTTACTGACCAAAACCAAAATCAGTTTGGCACATTCACTTCTCCTTCTATATGAATTATGCAGACGTTTTTATCCTGATCTGTCAGTTCAACTATTAAATAAGTTCCAACGTTTACAGAATCTCTGTATCAGATTTATATTTGGCCTGCGCAAGCATGACCATGTCTCTTCTTATAGGGTTCCAACTTCAATGGCTGCCTATTACCCGTAGAAGGGACTGCCACATTCTCTGCCTCCTTTACTCTATTCTTTCCCATCCTAACACCCCTCCTTATCTTAAAGATCGCTTTATTTTTCACTCCGCAACCTTGGCCCGCAATTTGCGTGCCAGCTCTAAACTGACGCTAAACCTGCCGTCTCACAAGACTGAGTTTTATGCAAGGTCTTTCACAGTGCGAGCGATCAAGCTATGGAATTCCTTGCCTGAGGACATTCGTCGTGCACCGTCTCTTGAGACTTTTAAAAGCCAAATTAAAAAACATTTCTTGAAACAAATTATCTCTCTGTGATATTTACTTTCTTTCACTTCTATTCCTGTGCTGTAGGTCAGTACCTACCATTCCCTTAGTATTCTATTAGTATCTGTCATTCCTTCTATATTATTCTGATTGTAGTTTGCCTTATCCTATCTTCCATTAGTTAGTTTATGTATTAGTTTATTATATATTATTTATTAGTTTATTCTATAATTATTTATGTAGCAGTGTGTACTTAGTATGTACTTTTATGTTATAATTATGTAGTTATTTAGAATACCGTTTTTACTCGTTTTGCACTAGCTCGCTTACCATTACGCATTGTTCTTTCATCCAAAGGTTGCCTGGAAGAAATTGCTACCTAAGCAATAAGGCTGCCGATGTTGTACTTTTTTTTTTCTTCTGTTATCTGATGTTTTTGTATTTTTTTTTATATGCAATATAGTATTTTTTATCTTTATCTTTGTCTAGGTAGCCATTTGTATGAAGCGTTTTTGGGAAAGTCCATTAATGTATTTTTAGAATTGGAAAATCTCTGTGAGTTTTAATGTTAACGGAGTAATTTTTTTACCAACGTTTCTATTATTATGCGGTCCATCGATATAATAACAGAAAAAAATTGTCAGGACCCCTATTATTTGTATTTGAACTTACTTTGGCTTATCATGATATGAGTTAGTCCATTAGTTTGAGGTCGTCGCATGTCACATTTCGTTATTTATTAAACCAGCTGAAAACGCATTACAGTATTTTATTTTATTTTGTATTGCATATTCAGCTGTTGATTATAACAGTGAATTTAAAATAAAAATATGATTTAGATGTTTTATTTCCAGATTTTTAGAAAGCACGTATAAATATATATCTATATATATATACTACTTAATTCATGAACTTTCCGGAATGTACTACGAGTATATTTATAGGAATTCTAGCTAATTTCCCCGAGTTTCATTTTTACAAGGACATTGGTTATATTTTACGTATATACGAGTAAGTGTAGCATTATTAAATATGGTTCGGTGTTGGTTGCTCCCCAGGGAAGCCGTGTCACCGAAAATATGAGCGGGAAATGCTCTCACAATTGCTGTTGAGCTCAGGTGCATGCGGTGAAGAAATATGCTTTATAACTTTCTCGTTTTAATTTACTATGTAAATGTTAACAAACACGGAAATCCATCAATTGCACGTTAATATACATAAATTTATAAATGATTTCATCATTTTTCAAATCTTCAATAAAGTTATCGTCATTATTATTATAAACCATTGGCAAACGAAGACCATTCCTATCGACTCTTTTGTCTTTTGAATAGAAGGTTGTACAAATGCATAATTGATATCCATCCATTTATTAAACCACTAGCTTTTGCCCGCGGCTTCGCTCGCATTAAATTCGGGATAACACGGTACTTGCATTTATACATACGATTTCCCCTCCCTCCAACTTTGAAGGTTTCGGGGTCAATTTCAGAACTTTTTTTAGCAAAAAATATGTTATAGTGAGCTAACCTTAAAAGATAGACATATGCTGTCGCGGACTTTTTTGGTAGACCATTAAAAGCAGAACAATACTCTCATACATGACTTTTGTGTAACTTTAACCTTTTACGCAGCGTACGCAGCGGAAGCTCTTAGTATGAAAAAATACCCCCGATTTTGAAACATTCTTCATTGCTGCTCCGCTTCTATTACTCGTAGCGTGATGATACATAGCCTATAGCCTTCCTCGATAAATAAGCTATCTAACACTGAATGAATTTTTCAAATCGAACCAGTAGTTCCTGAGATTAGCGCGTTCAAACAAACAAACAAACAAACTCTTCAGCTTTATATATTAGTATAGATTATCCGTAGACAGTAGATTTTCGAAAGTGTTGAAATTGATTATTTTTATGAATACAATAAGAATTCATAAAATAATCAATTTCAAGACAAGCGGAAATCTAATATATAGGAAATTTCGTCATGGGTATCATTGTAATAACATCAAAAAAGGTGTCGAGAAAGGCGAAAGTTTATCCATAACTTTGTACGTTATCTGTCACTTTATAAGCTTACTTGGTTCGAGTTTCTGCAGGTGTTATTGTAAAGATGTGAAAAACTGTGTGAAAGAAAATATATTCTATGGTATCGATGTCTACGACTAGCAGTTACGATTTATCATTAGATAGGCCATATGTCTGTCTAAACTAGCAATAAAAACATCTAAACATTTCGTCAACAATAGGTTAGTTAGATTTACGTGCTTATAAATCTTACTGATAAATAACATGCCTATCGACTAAATGAGTGAGGGAATAAAAGTGGAAAACAGGCCCAAAGCTCACTCTATTAAATATTTGTGCATAAAATTATTGTTATAAAAAGCCTGTAAGTAGTGTGGAATTTTTTTGGGTGTTTATTTCTCAACTGGCCAAAACTTCTGAAGCGCTTTTTTTTCTAGTATGAAAATTTATTCTCGTTTCTTATTTTGTTTGTTTGAATGTTTTTTTAATTGCATTATTTTGAGTATTTTTTTGACATTCGTAAGTGCTTTTTGCAAGCCTTACTTATAATGGATATTAATAAATAGATTTAAACTTGGACATTTATTTGCCTAATGCAACGTCCACCAGGAACCTTCGCAAGTCGTCGGTCCATCGGGCAGAAGGTCTCCTACGCTACGCATCCCATGTCATGGTCCTCATTCAATAACTCGTCGAAACATAACTATGTTATGTCGAAAGAATTACTGGTTTGGTGGGAGTAAATTAACACACACACACACTCA